>CATIWR010047849.1:0-168572 GCA_949677035.1 Omphalea diandra | reverse complement strand
TATATATATATATATATATATAGCCTAATTTTTTCAATGCAAATAATACAACCTAATACATATGTTAAGTACATTTATATAAAATCTTTCTAGGGATAGATTCTTCTACCTTTTCCCTATCCATAACCGTTAGAGCTAATTTTTCTATCCAAGAGAAATTGGAGATAGATAATCTAGAAGTCCAACGACTAGGACTTGCAGCTAATGAAGAAGACTTGTTTAAGTTCTTCCAAGTGTATTCTTCTAAAATTGGGTAAACTAAAGTCTCATAGTTGTTAGTTTTCGCATTTAACATATGTGCAAGGTCATTGGATCTATCCAAAAATCTCCATCCAATTCCCTTAACCAAAAGCTTTCAAGTTGATCTTTAAAGTCATCAGGTAAAGTCGCATATAAAGCTTGATATTTTTTTTCATTATTCAATACATGACCTTTGTCAGTTATCTCTTGAAACATGTCATTGACAATTTCACATGTTCAATTATGTTGTGAGTAAGATGCATTCTATATTCAATGAGATTCTCTTTTAATGCTTTAAGTCTTTCTTTTCCAGTTCGTGTCCTCAGCGTTATAAGAATAATTTTTATACATTTACCACTATGAATATATTTATTCCTCTCAATATTCCTATAAGCTCCGAGCTTTCTATTTCTTTTCAAATGAGACATAATTCCTCAAACATATTAATGAAAAATAATAAGAAGAAAAAGGTCATTAGAAAAATCTCAAACCAACATAATATAGAATAAACATAAAAATTAGACATAACCATAACTTCAACACACATTAATAATTAAATAAATTAATATGTGGTCATTAATTGAGTTTGAAAATTAATAAAAATTAATCTCAATTTTCCAACATGTATATATAATTTTTAATGAATTTTTCAAGCAAAAATCAATTAAAAATAACATTTTATTCATTTAATTTACCCAAAAATTAGAAAAATATAAGTAGAAAAAGTTATTTTCTCCCATTGGACCTCAACATTTTTTGTTATATTATTTAAAAAATGTCCCTTATTTTTCCAAAATTTTTATTTTATTAAAATAATTTTATTTTAAATTTCCATTTTTTCAATAAAGGAAAGATTAAAATAAATATTTTTATTCTAAAAAAATTAATTTTAATATACCAAAAACTCTAGAAAAATATTTGGAGTGCAGTGGTGGTGGCGGTACCGAAAACTTCCACCGAAGAGGTCTCATGCGCCCCCGCACGTCGTCGGTGTGTGTGAGATTTATGTGGCGTTGATTGTTGACAACAGTCAGCACTTGGGATCTCCCACACAACGAGAGAGGTGCATGAGGTCCACAGGCCACCTTGTGCTCCTCTCATATTTCCTAAATTATTTTTACCCTTCTCCCCATTTTTGTGTATTCTAAGTTCGATGATGTGGTCAAATTTTATTTTTGATGCCTAAATACATGTGCTTGAGAGAATAACAGGGGTGAAGAAAGTACACTTCAACTTCAATCTTGAAACCCTACTATAATTTTTTAATTTAAATAGAATTATAGATGATTTGGGTCAACCAATTATGGGCAACTTGACCCAACATACCAACATCATCCTTATTACATATGGGAAAACTTTGTCAGTTAGGGAAGAAAGAATCCATGAGAGTTAAATCTGGTCCTTCTGAAACCATTCAGAATATGTTGGATTGGCAATGATGCAGTCATTCGTGGTAATAGTTAGAGCTGGAGCTCGTTGAGTCTCACCCAGAAATCCAATGAGTTTGTGATAATTGAGGAGGGGCCAAAACTAGGTTTTCTAAGTGAGATAATTACAGGCAAAAAGCTTATTGGAAAGAGCATGATTTGTAGTTGGAGGGGGTTAAAGCTGTTGTGGTTGCGGGAACAAGTTTGCCAACCATGATAGAAGAGAGCAAATAAAATAGAAAACGAGAACAGTAGTAAGGCAAAAAAAAAATTAGGGTTTGGGCTACAATGTTAAAGTTTGAGTAGGAGAAATTGTGTTTTTATATATGTGTTAATCATTGATTAGAAGAGTATATATAGCTGTATGCAAAGAATGAAAAGACAATAACATACAACAACCGATGGATAATGATGAGTTAACTATTCTATTCTGATCTACAACATATACAGTTGATGATTATCTTATCAAATGATACAAAATCGTTTTTGTTAAACATTAAGAAGCTTGGTATTAGCATAAGTCCCACTAATTATATGATTGATTTTTTTCTTAACAAATTCACTATTTTAATAACCAAAATTGCAAATGAAGCCCATGCTATCTCTCCTTAGCTACGGAACATGCGATGTAATCAAGTGAGGAGGAAAAAGGAGAATCATAGGAAATTATTGGATTATAATGGAAGAGGTAGCAAAGAAAGTTCCGAGCTAAGAATTTGAAGTTTTGTGGTCAGCTTTTATTGATGACTTGATTCTTTCCCACTTCATCGCTTTTGCGTTTAGCTCAATTATATTGCAACTTGCAATATTTTACAATATTGTATTTGTAAAAGAATTTATACAATACATATTGTAACAATATATACTCTTTAATGCTAAGTAGGATTTAAAGTGGAACTATTTTGTTCACATGTTGAAAAAATTATTGTCATAGCATATAGGTTCTTACAATTTTATAAGAAAAATAACTTTGATTTTATTATAAAAAAATCTTAAGTGTCACAAACAGTTTGATAGGTCTATTGTTCAAAAAATTAAATTGCTTAAAATTATTACTCCCTAATGAGTGACAGCTCTAATGAAAGTGATGGTCATGACAAGAAAAGTAGCAACGAAGGTTATGGCAATGTCAATGAAAGTGGCAAGGCGATGATGGCTGAGGACGATGAGAGAGATTTGGTGAGTGCGAGACACAAATTGTTCAAGAACAGAGGGATATGGGTTAGGAATAAAGAGAGGAGGGAGAAAAAAAGATGATGTTTGGTTTAATTTATTTGCTTTGAATAAAAATTATAATTTTTTATTTATTTACCTCTTCTGTTGATATCAAATTATATTTTAATTTTCAGACTCGAGTTATTTTAAATTTAGATGACCTGAGTCACCCTGACAAACATTAACATTAATACTATTTGAGATAATTGACTCGGATTAACACTTGGATTTAAAAATTTCAATTCTTCTGCAAAACGAACTTTCGAAAAGTGCGCATCTACTGCCTTTCGAAACCCACGAACTCAACCGTTGGTAACCGCCCATAACTGCAAGAAAATAAGACCGTACATATACAAGCTTTGAACTCTTAAAGTTTCAATCTTTCCTCAAAATGCACTTCTGGGAAACACACATATACACAAGCACAAACTTTGAGTTTCTTCCTCTAAAATCGATTATGGCAATCCAAGTTTGCATTTTTACTCTAATTCCCCTTTTGGGTTTCCTTTCCTTCTCATCCTTCTCCTTTGTATCATCATCAACAACAGCCTTAGGTACCCAAATGGAAATCTTTCCTTCCTCTCTATCTATAACTTGTGAAAAAGCTAACACCTTTTCACTATCTTTTGCAGATAAACCACAAGTACCCAAATTTGCTTTCACTTGGTTGAACGACAATAACACTTTCCAAGCAGGTGACACTGCAGCCATAAAGATTATAGTACTGGGAGAATTTGATAGTAAAGGCAATGCTTCTCTTGATAAAAGTGCTTTCAATCCTACACTAACAGTTAATGGGAAGACTGGAAATAATTCTTTTGTATCTGGGGTTTTCTTGGATACTACTGGAGATACTAGCACATGGAGAATTCTTTTCACTCCGATCAGGGTTGGAGTCTTTAATGTCTTTATTGATGATGAGCCTTTCAAAGTTTTTGATTCATCTCTCCATTTCAATGTGGTACCAGGTTCTCATTTTCATTTTTACCATCTTGTTTCTATTTTTCTTTTTTTCTTTTTTTTTTTTTTTTAGATAAGGCATGTTATTTTTAGTTCAGAAGATGTTTCAGGCTTAGTAAAATCTACATTACCATAACTCGTGGTCTAGTGATGGAGTTCCTAGTTCATAGTGTAGAAGGTGAAGGGTTTAAATTTCAAATTGCATCCCTTTTAATAGATTTTGACGTACGTTAATTGAAAAACAGGAATGAGGAATATAAGCTACATTAACGTAGATTAACAATTAGAAGGTAATAATTTGGGTCAAGAACCCATAAATAAATTGTGTTCATCGTTCATTGAAGACTTCAGTTTTTTTCTTCATTTCCCTAACTTTAGTGCGACATAATCGTATCTTAACTGATTTTGGCTTTCTTTCATATCTGGGTTTTTCCTAGCTTTTTTCAGTTGAGAAAAACTGAATTTCTTATTAGAATTCTGATGATGGACCAATCCAATCCCATAATTAACTAGGTCATAACTCCCTTGATTCCTTTCCGATATGTGAATTTGGCATCATTGTGTTGTTAACAATCTTAATAATGCTAAATACTTGGTGAAAATGTTATTGAATCTGTTAGAATTTGTTCTCTTGCTCAGTATTGAGATGCTTAGTGTCATAAAGTATATAGTTCAAGGAATTTAATAATGCCAATCAAGAAAATATAAAATGCATACTAATCCCCAGTTGTTATTGTCCGATTGAAGGGCAAATTTATCCATCTGTCTGCATAGCCTCATGGATGGGAGCATTGAGTGAATTCGAAGCTGGAGCAAAAGCTAATGTTTCCATTGTTCCTAGAGATGCATTTGGGAATAATATCTCTTCAACTGGTGAAGGGTTAAATCGCCATAACTTTTCATTGTCGGCACTTTATGCAAATGGTTCCCTTGCTAGTGTGCCAAACATCACTCATGTTGGTTGGAATGAGTTTGGTTTTATCACCATTGAGTTTATTGCAGCAAAAGCCGGAAATTTTTTATTGCATGTGAGAGGAGGAAATCAAACTCTGAATGGCTCTCCGCTCCCATTAATGGTGAATCCAGGTGATGTGCTACTCATCAGCTAATGGCATGTTTTTAGAGGCATTAATTTTATAAAGAGGAGTTAAGCTTTTGTAAATTTCCCAATGATTCAATTAGGCTGTTCTGTCTCAAAATGCTAGCACTTAGATTTGACGAACTCTGCAAGTGAAGTAAGTTATAATGACATAAACAGTTGCATACTTCTTTTCATTATTGTGAACTGGCATTTTGCAGGGCCTCTAGATGTTTTCAATTGCCTGCCCGAATGGAAGTTTCAGACAAAGGCTTGGCAAATATTTTCCAAGATGGAAATGTTTATACACCAACAAGATCATTATGGGAATCTTGTTTCTGGATTATATGAGTTCGATGCTGATGTAATCCGAAAAGAGACAAATCTTTCTGTACCTGTTGCAGACTTGTACTTTGAAGAAGTGGTGCCAGGAATTAAGCTATTTTCTTTCAGTCTATTGGAACCAGGAAGCTTCTTGCTCACCCTATATGATTGGAAGCATAATAGAAGCATCTCCAGTATGCCATTTGCTTATAATGTATTTATAGGTGTGCATAACATAGCTGCTAATTACGTTATTAAAAAATCTTTAAGTATTAGTTTCTTCTTCACCTACTCTCATCCCATCATCTTTCTCCTCATTTCATTATTTTTTCCTCGTTAAAATATAATGAACTTTTATTATTAATTATTGGTTATGGCTGCTGCCACTGGCAAGGATGTCAAATGTATGTTTGCTTACACCAACAGGCCACAGGAATAATTATCACAGTTTTGCTTTAAAGTTAAAAGTTAATATAATTGTTTTTCTTATTTCAGTTCATTTGGAATCCATAATCTCGGTACTTTGAAATTCAAGTGGTTGAAGAGAAATGTTTGGATATGCTTGGGTGCTCATGTGCATAAATGTTATAATTCCCATCTGACACAATTGCAATTGCGGTTTCTAAACAGGTTATTGTGATGGGTCAGCCAGTGTTGTCAATGGATCTGGTTTAAATGATTCCATTGCAGGTGAAATTGCAGAGTTTTCAGTTTACTTAATCGACATTTTTCAATATCCTGCATTTGTTGAACTAGAAAGCATTCAAGTACAGATTTTAAAGGAAAATGATTCCTATCATGTACAGCCAAGTATCCATCCAATCGTTAATGGTATCTGCAATTTATCAATTTTAATTTTTGTTCCTTTCGGTGAACAATTTTAGTAATAGCTTAAACATGGCATACATCTCTGAAACAGGAAGTAGACCTGTTCAAGAACTGAGCTATGATGCTATCAGTCAAACAGCAACTGCTCCTGCACCATTCATTGTTCTGAGTGACACTGTAAGTTTTCCATTTATATATTTCTTGATCATTGTTCAGATTCTAATGTTCTTCTTTTCTTCTTTCCTTTGATTTAGTCTGCTGGACGCTCAAAAGTTCTGGCAAGTGCTTTTGATGTTATTTATAGGCCTGAGAAGAGTGGGATCTATAACATATATGTATTCTGTGGAAATATTTTACTGGGTGGTGGTCACTCGTTCAGAAAGGAAGTGAGAGCAGGTATTCTCCGTTTGCTAGTCTGATTTATCCAGTTTAACATGGTGGACACCAACACTTAAATTGAAATTATATGGATTTTGTTTTCCATCATCTTTCATCATTACCGTGGTGGATGCTTACGTCTATGACAAATATGGTTTTTGTTTTTCATCATCTTTCATCAGTAGGATGGTGGATACTAATATTCAAATCGAAATTGAATTGCTTAAAATTTTAAAAAGTTAACTGCCATAGTTGGTACAAAGCTTTTGGAATTGAATGATTTTGAATGCCTAAGAAGGAAGTTAATTACTGCACTTCAGTGGTTGTAAGCAAAGATGTTTCTGTTTCCATTTCTAAAGTTACTAAAAGATCTAGAACTCTTAGTGCTTTAGATATTAACGATATATAGGGAGAAGCCAAACAATTGCTATCATGTTATGGATTCCAAATATGGTCTAGGAGAAAAGAGAAATAATTAGACAATAATGTTCAATAGAAATTTGATATCATAGGAAGAAGATCAAGTAGAATGACCAGTTGAAATTCTTATACAAAGGAAATCTTGGTTGGCACTTGCACTGAAGTCATAGGATACATTTGATGGCATAATGATTCTTTAAGAAGCCTCATAAATGATCGAAAAAATGCACTAACTCTAGTCAATCTTCTCATATTGATGACAATTAAGGCCTTATTTTGTTAATGGGATAGGTAAGGAATAAAATAACTATTCCTAAGACCAGTTGAAATTCTTATGCAAAGGAAATCTTGGTTGCAGTTGCACTGAAGTCAAAGGATACATTTGATGGCATAATGATTCGTTAAGAAGCCTCATAAATGATTGAAAAAATGCACTAAAATCTTGTCAATCTTCTCATATTGATGAAAACTAAGGCCTTGTTTTGTTAATGGGATGGAATAGATAAGGAATAAATTAACAATTCCTAAGGAATAAAATAGAAAAGAAAAGGAAATGCTATTCCTATTCCTAAGGCATTCCAAGATTTGGTTCTCATTTTGGAATAGAGATTCATTTAGGAATAAAATAAGTCTAATTAACCGTAACATTCTTCAACTTAAAATTTCTTATTTATTTAAAATAAATGTAATATTTTTATATAATAAATCTTAGATAAAAATCTTAGATAATCATGATATTATTTCACATAATTTCATTATTTATTTAAAATAAAATTTCATAATTTTCAAACTCCTATTAAAATAATTAAATTATAAGTAGTAATTGCTGAAAATACTGTACTTCTATGTTAAAATAATTACAGAATATTCAATTTATAGGGAAGGGATTTACCATGTTAATGGATCAAATCCCTATAGTGAAGGAATAAAACAAATAAATATCTAAGAAATTACTATAGATTAGAAGACCAGAAAATTAAAAGAAAAAAAAAAATTTCTATGAGAGAATGTTGGTAGGATACTCTAAGAGAATATCTGCTTCTTCCAACACTCTCCCTCAAGCTGAAAAATGGATGTTTTCCATTCCTAGCTTGCAAGTAATTTCTTGAAACCATGCTATATCCAAGCCTTTAATTAGTACATCAGCTAACTGATCACTTGAGGACATACTGGGAGTTGTAACTAGACCACTTTCCAACTGTTCCTTGGTGAAGCGTCTATTGATCTTAGTATGTTTGGTAGTCATGTTGTACTGGATTATGAACGATGATAATGGCTAATTTATTGTCACGATATATTTTTATACTCCTTTCACATTTAATTTTGAGGTCAACAGAATTATTTTTACTCATAAGAGTTTGCAGATTATATGTGCCATTGTCCTCAATTATGCTTCTGCACTAGATCTGGCAGTTGCAGCTTGTTTCTTACTCTTCCATGTCACCAAGTTGCGACTTAGAGACAAACGATAGCCTGTGGTAGACCTATGATCAACCGATAACCCTGCATAATCTGCATTTGTATAGGCTTCCATTGCCAACTCGCTGCCCTTTTTGAACAGAATTCCCTTTCTAAATGGGGCTTTAAGATATTAAAAAATCTTATGAACCGCATTGAAGTGCTGTTCCTTTGGGTTGTGCATGAAATGACTAATCTCTTCAACCACATAAGTGATATCCAGTCTTGTATGGGATAAGTAAATCAGCCTTCCCACAATTATTTGGTACCTCTGTCAACTGCCCATCATTTTTTTGACTAGCTCATGATTTGGGTCAATTGGGATACTCGATTCTTTACTCCCAAGCTTCCATGTTTCCTTAAGCAATTCCAGTACATGGTTTCCCTGGGATATAGAGATCCCTTGTTTGGTGTAGGCCACTGCAATTCCAAGAAAGTACTTAAGATTCCTGAGATATTTCATCTCAAATTCTTGAGCCAACTGGTTTTTTAAATATTCCCTTGCGACCACATCATCTCTAGTCACAATAATATCATGTTCATAGACTAAAAGAGCAGCGAGCTTGCCTTCTCTAAAATGCTTAGTGAATAAAGTGTGATCTTCTTGACCTTAACCATATCCCACGCTTAACATCATGTTTGTAAACCTCCCAAACTAGGCTCTAGGAGATTGATTCAAGTCATAAAGAGCCTTTTTTAGGCAGTAGATCTTATTCGAGCCAAATTGGTTGTCAAACTTGGGTGGAGGTTCCATAAACACCTGCTCTTTCAAATATCTATGAAGAAATGGATTCTTTACATCAAATTGTTCTAAATTCCTACTCAAATGAGCTTCTGATGACAACAGAATCCTTATAGTATTCATCTTCACCATAGAAGCAAAGTTCTCTTGATAATCTACTCCATAAATTTATATAACCCTTTTCTACTAACCGTGCATTATACCTTTCCAGTGTCCGATCAACTATATACTTTGTGTATAAACGCATTTACATCCCACTATTTTTTGTTCTTTAGGCCAAGCAATCTAAGTAGCATGGAAACGGGAAATGCAAAAATAGGAAACACAAAAATGGATACAGAAAAATGATATTTTTCAAACATATAGGAAATGAAATATGAAGAAAATATGTAAATATTAAAAAAATGAAGATATATTTAGAAATATTTTTTCTTCCATATATAAATTTATAATTATTATTGATGCAAACAATAATCAAATCTTTTAAAACAATACTATTTAAAATAATTATCCAAATCAATATTAGTTATAAAAAAATAAGATGATAATATCAAAGTATTCAAAAAATAAATAGTAATTGTCTACAAGTTTCATAATTAAAGTTAATATTAGAAAATTCATTCAAAATAAAAAATACAATATCAAAAATGTATGGAACTTCTTAAGCTTTGATTGATAAGTTGAGTCTTTGATGTCTTGGAACAAAGACCATCAGCAACCAACTATTCATATGTACAGGAAACCAGAAAAAAGTAGCAAATATCATACATGCCATCAATTTTGTGAACATCGTGTTTCTGGAACAATGCACACTGCATAGTGTATTGTTAACACAATGGCGGAACTAGAAATTTATTTACTCCAGGTTAGACTATAAATATATTTTCACTCTAGGCTAGAGAATAAATATTTTTTTTTATACTTGAGAACATTCTCTCTTGGTGCTTAACTGCGTTAGTAGTTTAAGAAAAAAATATAATAATATTTAATTATGTAGGAGTTACATATATTTTTTTTAATTTTTTTTTAGACTACTCTGTGCTATAGCTCATCGTAGCTCCGATGTAGTTCCGTCCTTGTGTTGACACTTCCATACAAGTATCAATGTAATTGACACCAACACAGGAAACATAAAAAAAAACCTGATTAAAATCATGAATTACATCAAAATCAGACCAACAAAAGGATTCCCAATTAATCCATAAGAAACCTATAAAAAAAACCCAAAAAAACTTAAGTTTGCGAGTCAATTTTACCGTTGCCGCACTGTAATGTTGCGAGTCACAAACCTCATTGCCGTTGCCACCACCTGACCTTGTCGCCGTTGGTGTTTGTGTCAAGTTGAATGGGATGGGATGAGAGTGTTGCTTTGTGTGTTTGGGGAATGGTTTGTGGATGCTCATCGATCTAATTATTGTATTCAAACGCAACAGAAACGCGATGCATTCTGATTTTCTTAAAATTTCGAAAATGTGCCGGATGAAAATTTGTTCCAAAACGTGAAAACATCCCCCTAGCCATTTCCATGCGTAAAAGCAAGCAACCATCTCCCATGTCTTATTCTTTCTCTAGTGCACTCATTTCTTCCTTCATGGCTTGCATTCAGTTTCTGTCCTTTAATGCATCTTGTACAGTCTTAGGAATATGGATTGAATCTAAGAAAACAAGGATGCTTTTTTTCCTGTAAAGATAATGTATGAGAAGATAGTAACTGAAATATGAGGTGTTGGATACATTTTCTAGTCCCTTTTCTCAAAGCAATGGATAAATTAAGTTTGTTACAAGATCTGTACCATATTTGTATACTTGTTTATAGGCTAAACTTTAGGAATAATTGACTATAGGTATTCTTGATTTTTTCTTAGTTTAGTTCTCATATTGTTGTATATATACCCTTTGAATCAATAAGAAAAAGTATCCTTTTCTCTGATAACATGGTATCAGAGCCACTCTAAAGAAAAAAGAAATAGTTCTTTTTTCGGCCTTTCTTCTATGCCTATGTGAGCAGAGGTGCTCTTAGTTTGCCCAGTGAGCAAACCCGACTTGGGAGTTTGGGTCATTTTATTCCGATCACCAACATCTGTCACTGCCACCTCAAGGAGAGTCGTAACCTGCCAATCGGCCGCTCCACGAAGTCTGGTCTTTGGAAACCCTGCGTGTGGCCCTCACGCGCCACCTAAATGATCTGTGCTATTACGCACATGCCAGCGTGTGCCGCTTTGTCCGGCCACTGCACTGTCTTCGTTCAGTCTTCCAGGCATCGTCTCCTCCTCCTGAGCATGCTAGTGTGGTCAATACTTCGGTTCTCTTTCAGTGGTGTGCGCCTCTATAATTTTCTTGTTTTCTATTGATTCTATATTACTGGGTTCAATGTGTTTGGTTGTTCTTGATCAGTTTCTGTTACCTCCTTTGATTGTTGGCTATTGGATATCTTTATTTGAATCCATTTAGTGTCTCGTGTAATTGATTGGAGACTAATGGCTGAACAAAAAAACTTGGTTACGCCTAGTGTCATTCCTGTTTTGTCCAAAATTGCTGAATAGAAGTTAAATGGATCTAATTATTTGGACTAGTGCAAAACTATTTGTCTTTATCTTTGTAGTATTTCTAAGGACAATCATTTAAATGAGGATCCACCTAATAATGACACTTGTATTGAATGGCTAAGAGATGATGTTCAATTATTGTTGCAGATTCGCAGCTCTATTAATACTGAGATTGTTGGTCTTGTCACTCATTGTGAATATGTGAAAGCATTAATAGAGTATTTATCTTTTATGTATTATAGCAAAGAAGATATCTCTTGTATTTGTGATGTGTGCGAAGGATTTTATTGAACTGAACAACAGGATCAATCACTTTAGGCTTATTTCATGACTTTTAATTGCACTTATGAGGAATTGAATGTCTTTTTACCCTTCAGTATTGATGTTAAAGTCTAGCAAACCCAATGTGAGTCGATCGCGGTCATCAATTTTTTGCTGGTTTTAATTCTCAGTTGGAAAATGCTAGATCCCAAATCCTGGTCAGTGCAAAGATTTCCTCTTTAAAGAGGTTTTTATCAACAGAGACTAGTGTTCTTAGTTCCCCTATACATCATTCTAGTGCACTTGTGAGTCATCGTAAGGGCACCACTAGTCGGTCTCATATTTAGGGTCACAATTGAGGAGGAGGTAACAGTGGTTGTAGTGATAATATAAACACAGGGGAGGTGGTCCGCTATTATTGTCATGAACGCGATCACACTAAACGAACTTGCCAAAAATTACAAAAGAAAAATCAGGTGCCTTTTGGGTCTTTGTCAGCCTATTTTGCAGCGACTAGTACTATTGCATATGAGTATGCAAAATTCCTTCAGCACCAAGAAACATTAAGGAATTCATCTCAGTCTATCAATGCTCGTGCCAAGTCACGTAACACCAATACAGGTCTTCTATCTTCATGGGTGATTGATTTTGGTGCCATAGATCATACGACAAGTAATCCTAGTCTTTTTTCTACGTTTAAACCATGCACTTCACCATCTACTGTCAACTTAGCAGATAGTTCCTCCTCTTTTGTTGTTGGCTTAGGCACTATTGATCTCACCCCACTACTTTTCTTATCATCTATATTAAGTTTGTGAGGATTTTTTTCAATTTAATGTATGTTAGCAAAATTATTCGTTTTAATTTTTTTGTCACATTTTTCTCTAATTATTGTTTGTTTCAAGATTTTTTGATGAAGAGAATTATTGGTAAAGGTTATGAATCAGGAGGTTTGTACATTTTAGATACCCCAATACCTCAGTCTCTTGCTTGTTCCAACACCGTATCGCCTTTTGAAGCCCATTGTTGATTGAGACATCCATCTTTACCTTTGTTACAAAAATTGTGTCTGCAGTTTCGTAACCTTCATTCTTTAGATTGTGAGTCTTATCAGTTTGCAAAACATCATTGTGTGTTTTTTAGTCCTCAAGTCAATAAAAGGGTCAGTTAGGCCTTTGAGTTAGTGCGTTCGAATGTTTGGGGACCTTGTCATGTTGTTTCTTAGACTAGTTTTAGATACTTTGTTACATCTGTGAATGATTTTTCTTGTATGACTTGACTTTATTTCATGAAATCTCATTTTGAGTTACTTTCACATTTTCAATCATTTTATATTGAAATTCACTCAGTTTAATCAACCTATGAGAATAATAAGAAGTGATAATGCCAAAGAATAGTTTTCTGATTCTTTTTAGACTTATATGACTCAGAATGAGAATCTTCATCAATCATCATGTGTTGACACTCCATCTCAAAATGGGATAGTCGAAGGGAAAAGTAGATATCTTCTTGAAATAGCCAGGGCTCTATTATTTCAAATGCATGTCTGTAAACAGTTTTGGACTGATGTTGTGTCTACAGTTTGTTTTTTGATTAATCACATGTCATCTACTGTTCTTCATGGTCAGGCTCTGTATAAAATTGTTTTTCCTAGTCAGCCTATGTTTTCTGTTGAACCTCTTGTTTTTTATTGTTCTTACCTTGTTCGTGATACTAGTTCGCAGGTTTTCAAATTGGACCTTAAGTTACTAAAATGTGTTTTCCTAGATTATCCTCGTCTCTAAACAGGGTATAGGTGTTATTCTCCGCTTCTAAACAGGTATTTTGTGTCAGTTGATGTTACATCCTGTAAATATCTTCCTTTCTTTTTTGTCACATTTGCTCCTGTGGTTCCCTAAAAGGATGATGATCTACTAGTCTATCATGTCGCTTGTCCTATCTTTGTACCTCAGTCAATACCACTTCCTCCACCAAAGCCACCCATTACTCAAGTTTATTCTCGACAGTCTCATCTTCCTATGATTAGTCCAATGCCAGTTATCTCTTCGTCATCAAATCCACCGACCATTGATTCTGATAAACCCATTTCTCTTCGAAAGGGTAAGCGTCAATGCACTTATCTCATTTCCTTTTTTGTGTTATCTGTGATCATTTGTTTTTTGTCTTGGTCTTTGTTTCCTCTCTTGGCTTTGTAGCGATTCCTAAATCTATTCACCAAACCTTATCCCATCTTGGCTGGCGCAATGCTATGATAGATGAAATGAATGCTTGGTACTTGGGATCTTATAGACTTACCTGCTGACAAAATGACAGTTGGATGCAAATGGGTATTTATAGTAAAATTTAATTTTGATGGCTCACTAGCACGTCTGAAGGCTCACCTGTTAGCCAAAGGCTATGTCTAATCATATAGTGTTGATTATTTTGATTAGTTACTAACATCAATTAACATTATTTTAACTCAATATTTTAAAATTGATCAAAATAGAATGATATATTACATAACGTGACAAACTAACTGGCATAAATTTTATAAAAAAAATTAGTAAAATTAATTAACATTAGTTACTAATATCAATTAACATTATTTTAATTCAATATTTTAATATGGTGTATCATCATATTTTGATCAATTTGAATATTGGCTATATTTATCAAAATTTTATTAGTTTTGGCTAATTTTGCCAAAATTAAAAAGATTGGTCAATTTTATCAAAATTTTATTAGATTTGACTAATTTTGCTAAAATTAATAGAATTAGCCAATTTTATCAAAATTAAAAAAAGTTTGGCTTTTTTGAGCTAATGAGCCTTTGGAAAATTTAGTCAAGCTGTAGAGAGGTTTGGATTGAGTAAAAGCAACTCTGACCATACAGTATTTCGTAAGCAACCTGCATTTGGCATTATTATACTTGTGTATGTAAATGATATTATTATCACATACAGTGATACTCAAGGAATTTCATCCTTGAAATCTTTCTTGCAAAGCCAATTTAATAGCAAAGATTTGGGGACACTAAAGTATTTTTTGGGAATAGAGGTCTTGAGAAATAAAATGGGTATCTTCTTGTCTCAAAGAAAGTATACTCTAGAATTATTAATAGAGACTGAAAAATTGGGAGCTAAACCATGCAATACCCTATGCTCCTGAATTAACAACTTACAAAAGAAGGAGATGCTTTTGACGATCTTGAACGATATAGGAGATTGGTTGGAAAGCTAAATTATCTTACAATGACTCGTCCTAATATTGCTTATTCAGTTAGTATTGTAATTCAGTTTATGTCATCCTCGACAATACATCATTAGGCAGCCATAGAACAAATTCTATGTTATTTGAAGGGAGCTCCTAGATGAGGGATTCTATATCGGAATCATGGTCACAACAATATTGAGTTTTTTTCTATTGCAGATTGGGTAGGATCCAAAATCGACCAAAGGTCTACAATTGGTTATTGTGTTTTTGTTGCTAGCAATTTGATTTCTTGGCAAAGTAAGAAGCAGAGTGTTGTATCACGATCTAGTGCAGAATCAAAATATAGAGCAATGACTCAATCTATATGCGAAGTTATGTGGATTTTTCAAACTCTAACTGAGGTTGGCCTGAGAGTATCAATTCCAGCAAAACTATGGTGCGACAATCAAGCAAGTATTCATATTGCCTCAAATTCAATGTTTTATGAACAAACAAAGATAGATTGTCATTTTGTTCGAGAATAGTTACAACAAAACTTGATTTTTACATCATATATGAAGATGGAAGAACAATTGGGGGATATCTTTACAAAAGCTCATCATGGAAATCAGGTATCTTGCATATGTAACAAGCTGGGCATGTTTGACATCTATACTCCAACTTGAGGAGGAGTGTTACAAGATTTGTACAATATTTGTATACTTGATTATGGGCTAAACTTTAGGAATAACCTGACCATAGGTATTCTTGATTCTTTCCTAGTTTAGTTCTCATATTGCTGTATATATACCCTTTGAATCAATAAGAAAAAGTATCATTTTCTTTGGTAACAAAGGTCAACAAAATTAGAATTATCAGTAGAGGAAGCGTGAAGACTTTCTTTACCTTGTATTGGTTTAGATCCCTTAAGTTGATGCAGTTCCAGAATGGGCTTTGCTCTTCTAGAATATACATATTTCAGGGATGGTTTGGAAATTGGCATGGTCGAAGGGTTGACTTGTTTTTTATCCTATTGATGCGAGGTGGCATTATCAGATTCTTGATTCTTCTAGAATATACATATTTCAGGGATTGTTTGGAAATTGGCATGGTGGAAGGTTTGACTTGTTTTTTATCCTATTGATGAGAGGTGGTATTATCAGATTCTTAATTCTCAAGCTAGTTTGACAAGGGTTGACTGGATTGAGCAGCTCCGGATGAAACTAATGATTCAGGAAAAGATTGTAGAACCTATCCTATGCCTTCAGTTTCTTGCACCTTTTTCTCCCCTTGGAGATGAGGTCAGAGGACGAAAGGACAGGCTTGGCTTCATTAAAGGTCACATCCATTAAGATAAAAATTTTTTTGGTAATAACATTTATAACCCTTTTGATGTTTGAATAACTTATGAAGATGCACTTTAGCTCTCTAGGATCAAGTTTACTTCTAGACTGTTTGTGAATGTGGACCAATGCTGCACGCCAAAAAACATTAGGTGGAAGATTACTTATAATAAGAATTTTGGAAAAAATTCATATAATTTTGTATCAGACTTTTATTTTCTAAGGTATGGGAAGGCATTCCATTGATGAGGTAAGCAACTATCAAAACAACTTCTCCCCCAAAACTTGAATGAACATGAGATTACCTAAAAAAATTATTATTGTAAAATTGATAAAAATAGAAAATTTGGGATCACAAAATTAATTTTGCATATTTTTTTACACTTCTAGTGTTTTTAATTGCAAAAAAATAATGTAATGTTTCATATTTTAAACTAATATTTATGGATTTCTCATCAATTTCACTTTTTCTATCATAAAAGTCCTTAATATAATTAAAAAACAAGTTTAAGGACTCAATGCATATAGATTAAAGTACAAAGGTTCAATAGCTTAATCACATAAAAACTCTTAAAATGGGATCTCACCTATTTTTTAGATTAAAATGTTATTTTTTTTAATTGTTTGCGCACCTTCTACAGAGCATATAATATATATTTTTAACATTTGTAAAAATGGACAATAAAATAAAAATAATAGTAAAAGGGCTCAATGTATACAAATGACAATAGAGAGACTCAATAGCATAAATACAAAAGGTTCAAGAGCCTATGAATACATTTTTGTGTATTCAATCTACTAAAGAATAAGGAATTTCCTTCTTCACCCCTAACCCTTTGTTTAGTTGGAGGTACGTGAGGAGAAAAAAGAAGAAATTAGAAAGAATAAAATTATTTTCATTATTTAGTTTGCAAATAAGAGAAAGAAAAGAAAAGAAATAGAGAAAAATTACATTTTCCCAATAGACTTTTGGAGAGAAATTATACCTATAAAAATATCTCTCCATTTTGGAGTGAAAGGGAGAGAAATATTGAGTTGAAAAGTGTGAGATATATTATATTACTAAGACATTCTCAATTTGTCTTTGTATATTATCTCTTTCAATGAGGTTAAAAAGGTAATTTTATATTTAATGAATTGGAATTTCTCTCTAATGCAAATAAGAGATCCAAATAAGAAAAAAGAAATTAAAATTCTTTTCTTTTCTCTTAATTTCTCTTATTTAATTTCTTTTCATTTTCTTTTGCACAATTAATACACCAAACAAACGTAGAATAAAGGTTTGAACTTCAAGTTAAATCCTTATATTTTTATTGCAAGGTTTTATTTTACATTTCTGATTCTTAGCCATTGAGATAAGTGAAATTTTTTGCATATTTTATTGTTTTGCTCCAAATAGTGCTGCCCTCACGTATTAGTTTGTCTCTTGATTTGTAACTAAACTTTCTCATTTTCATAGGTGAAGTTAATGTCTCACTCTCAAAAGTTGTGAAATCTTCTCCCAAGGTGCCAAAGCTGATTGAAAATGAAATAATGGTGCAACTGGTGGATGCATTTTCTAATCCTGTCCTATTCCAGCAGTTGCAACTCAAACTAGAGATTGCTTCAGTTAACCAGTCTGGTTTTTCAAGTGGGATGTTTGTGGATAACAATGATGGGTCATATACTTGTCAATATCTGGCTAAGGATGTTGGAACCTATGAGATGTGTGTTTCATTTGATGGCGTGCGTTTCACATCCTGTCCCTTTGGTGTCAATGTGTACAGTGGTAAGTTATGACAACAACTATACTTATATTTAGCCGCTCTTCACTATAAGCAATTTTTAATGCATATTGATCTATGATTTGTTGGTATCTTTGCTAAAGCAGTTTCACTTTATTTATGCTTGTAGTATGTGATATGAAGTTGTTTGAACCTTTGTTTTCCCTTCCTATAGGAGAAAAATCATTCAAATTTTATGAAAATTCGAAGCCCCTCTATGGATGCGAATTGTTAGATCTGGCTGATTTGATTTTTTCTCAAGTAGCATGACATGATACCTTATATGCTTGGTGACATTCAGATTATCAACTCTTTTTTAAATTTTTATCCAACAAAATTAGATTATTACCTCCTGTTCAAATTATGTTGCATTATTTTTAAGTGAAGTAGCATATTTGCTTAAGGAAAAGTAATAAGATGATGGAGTACTTACGAGAATGTGCATCAAAATTTTGAGGTAAGTTGTAAGTTCCTACTTGGGTATATTAAAAAAATCCTTTTTGATGTACACTTTGATCCTCCTTATTTTAACCTTGTATTAAGTAATAATCATTTAGATTCTAACTTAAATACCATTTACACTTGAATCCTTCATGACCAACTGCTAATGGAGTTACTAAATGGAATGATCTACTTTCTAACATTTCAAATGGTGCAATTATTTAGTTCTTCATGTTTTAATGTCATTTTTGTATTATATAAATGTAAAATTTGTTTTCAGAAAAATGTATATATCTTGGAGATACTATTACATTTTCTTGCCATTTCTGAATGATTGTTGTTCTAGCAGTAATTTGTTTTCGGTTATATGGATTGTTAGAACTTGAATTTATCTCTTATCACTAAATTACTGGACTGTTATAGTGTATATATGTGGGTTGGGCACCTTCTTTTGAGCTAGCTTTTGGGAATAACTTCTTCCGTATTCTATTAAACATGCTATTAGAGCCAACCTTTTGTCTGTGATGATGGGTGTGGACCCTGACCCATTTGCATGTCACGTTAGGTGTGAGCGAGCGTGTTAAAAGTTGAATTTGTTCACATAATTATAGTTACTGAATTGTTATAGTGTATATATATGTGTGTGTGTGTGTGTGTGTTTGACACCCTCTTCCTTTGAGCTAGCTTTTGAAAATGAGTTTTATTCAATTTTATTTAATATGGATAATTGTTAGACTAAGAAAGAAAGAATTGAAAGGTATTTTTCTAGTGAACTGCTATATTCCCTTTTATAGAAAAAGCAATTGCAATCAACAGCTCCCAGATTTCATGGGATATGTATTGCATACTTTTAGCTATCTTTAAGCAGAACCATGAAATGATAAACTTCTATATTTTACTAACATTAAATAAACAAAAATATTGCTAAGGTTACAGTATATATTGTCACAGCCACATTCATCAGTCTACATCATTCCTCCTGACAAACTTGCTGGAAACTCCAATGCTGTTTCTCAATGAGATGAATCTTGACTTAGGTAAAGCTTTGGTCAAGATATCAGCTTTTTGAACTTCTGAACTGCAGTGTTTCAGCTTCACTTCTTCTTGCTATGCTTCTCTCAGAAACTGGAATCTAGTCTTCATGTTCTTTATTTTCCATGAGACACTGGATCTTTGGACATTGCTAGTGATTGATTATCATAGTAGATTACAGTAGCTTTATCTTGCTATTCTTGCAAGTCCTGTAGGATTTTCCTAAGCCATATGGCCTGGTTAGCAGCAGCTGCAGCAGCAATGTACTCTGTTTTAACTGTAGATTGTGCTACTACATCGTGCTTCCTTGAACTCCAACTTGTCATCCCTGAACCAAGTGAAAAGCATGTCTAATAGTGCTTTTCATGTCATCTAATGATCCAGCCCAATCATTATCGATATAACCTTCTAATTGAACCTCTTCTTTTTTGTGTATAACATGTCGAGACCAGCAGTCCCTATCAAATACCTTAAAACTCTCTTGGCAGCTTTATAAGGTTTCTCAGTTGGTGCTTGCATAAACCTAGAGAACAACCCTTTGGAAAACATGATACCAAACCTTGTAGCAATCAAATAAAGCAAGCAGCCAATCAAACTTCTGTATACATTACCTTCAATTGGATTTGATCCATCGTGCTTGTTTAATTTCTCATTTACTGCCATATGAGTGTCCACAATTTTGTAATTCTCCATTCCAAACTCCTATACAACTTCTTTAGCATATTTTTCTTGACAAATGAAGATTCCTTGATCCGACTGATGCACCTTCATTCCAAGAAAATATGATATCTCACCAAGATCAGTCATTTCAAAAGCTTTTTCCATCTCAGACTTGATTGAACTTTTGGACCAGAACATTGTTGTTGCCTATCACTAGCAAGTCATCTACATATAGAGAGATGAATATGAGATCAGCTTCAACTTGCTTCACATACAATATGGCTTCACTAAGGCTCTTTAACTGCTTCAAATAACCATCTATCTTGCTGTACCAGGTTCTTGGAGCCTGTTTTAATCCATATAAGGCCTTCTTAAGCAAGCAAACCGTATCTTCTTCTCCTTTAATAGTATACCCTGCAGGTTGCTCCACAAGTACCTCCTCCTGTAATTCGCCACTTAAAATAGCTGATTTTACATCAAGTTGGAAGATTCTCCAACCTTTTTGAGCTGCAAGAGCTAGCAACAAACTCAGTGTCATAGGTGCAAATGTATTTGCAAAATCCACTCCTGTTTATGAAGAATATCTTGACAACCAATCTTGCTTTATACTTGTCAATAGAACCATCTGGATTCAATTTGGTTTTATAAACCCATCTAACACCAATAGCTTTCTTATTGATTGGTCTGTCAACAAGCTTCCATATATGGTTTTTAAGAATCATCTTCAGCTCCTCCTCCATTGCAGCTCTCTAAAATGGTGAGATTGCAGCTTCTTCATAGCTTGTAGGTTCAAGGATGGTCATATTAGTGTTGTTGTAGAAGTCTGCAAGTGACCTTGTTCTTAAAACTGCATTTTCTGAATCAACTTCACTGATAATGGTTAGAAGTATTTATCCCACATTTCTAAGTTACTAGGCTGTTATATGTGGCTTGACACCTTTTCCTTTAAGTTAGCTTTTGAGAATGGGTTCTACATAATTCCATTTGATATAGTATCAAAACCAGACCTTTGCCTACAATGATCGGTTTGGACCTCGGCCCACTTGCATGTACCCTATGCATGTCACACAAGGCGTGAGGGATGGTGCTAGGAGTAAGAGAGGATGCTAGAAGTTGTGTTTCTTGCTGCCAAACACTTTGAGATGATCAACTTATGGTTTTTCTCCATGCCAAGCTTCATATGATTCTTCAATGCCCTAGTGGGAAGCCAATTGAGTAAATACACTGATGTATTTACTGTCTTTGCCCAAAACTCTTTTGGTAACTTGCTTTCAGCCATAAGACACCTTGCCATGTCCATAACTGTTCTATTCTTCCTGTCACTGGACCATTTCGCTGAGGAGAATATGTTGTAGTAAGTTGAAGCTTTATGCTTGCATCTTCACAAATTCTGTCAAACTGTTCACAACTATATTTCCTGCCGTTGTCACTTCTTATAATCTTGATCCTACAACCACACTCATTCTCCACCATTCTTTTTTAAGAATTTGAAAACATTAGACTTCAGATTTTAATTTCAGAAAATTCACACAATTCATCCTTGTATACTCATCAATAAAAAAGAATGAAATACAAGTTGCCATTTAATGAGGGTGTTTTCATAGGGTCACATACATCAGTAAGATGGGCTTTAATTTTTCATAGGGCAGCCTTAAGATAACAAAGCCTTATTAACTTCCCAAGTTGACACATTTCATACACGCCAAGTTGGTCACATAACCAGCATATTTTCAGCTAACTCATGCTTATGCATTTGATTAAGTGAGGACATACTAAAGTGACCAGATCTTCTGTGCCACAAGACAGTATCGTCAATTGAGCTAATGAATGTGTATATGCCTGTGTGATTCCAACCTAAAAAGAAACTTCTTTGCCTCATGTTAATGGTCATAAGTTCCTTCTTATTTGGATCAAAGATGACGCATGCCATATTTTTAAATAATAAAGCATACTTCTTCTCAAGCAACTGACCAACAATAAAAAGATTTTGAGCTATTTTGGGCACATATAGCACGTCAGGGATAAGTTCGATACCTGTTTGTGTTTGAACAATAGCAACTTCTTTGACTTCAACAAACTCACTATTGCGCACTTTAACTTGTGAGACATGTTCTATCAAGTCTCTTCAAAATTTTGAAACAGAAATAAATGTTTGAAGATTTTTGTTCTATACACATCAAGAAGATCTGTACAAGTATATACAACTTCTAGGAATCAATCTAGGAGCTATTATAGGAAACTAACCCACTAATATAGCCTAAATAAAAAAGAAAACAAAATAACAGCCTAAACAAAAAAATAATAATAACATAGCCTAACTAAGAAAAATAGCCAAAAACTTAGGAAAGATTCTGACTTAGATTCCATATTCCTCATCATCCATTTCCAACACTCCCCCTCCAGCTGCTGAATGTATATCAATCATTCCCAGCTTGGATGGATTTGTCTTAAAACCAACCCTAAGCAATGGTTTAATGAGGATGTCTGCTTCCTATGATCCAGATGGCACATTGGGTAGACTGATTTTTTCACTTTCAATCTCTGATTTGATGAAATTTTTGTCAATGAGAACATGCTTCATTCGATCATGTTGAATAGGGTTGTGTACAATTGCTATTGCTGGCTTACTGTCACTACACAGTTTCATTGGACTATCAATTGGAACATTTAAGTCTGGAAATAGTCGTTTGAGCCGTATTAAGTCAGAAATTCCTTGTGCAATTGGCCTGTATTCTGCTTCTGCACTACTGCTAGATACAGTAGTTTCTGCTTGCTTTGCCATGTAACAACATTCTCCCAAACCTTTGTACAATATCCCATAGTAGACTTGCCGTCCTCAACTGAACCAGCCCAGTCAGCATCTGCCAATCCTTCAGCTAACTGGTTATCGCTTTTACTGAACAATATATCCTTTCCAGGAGTTCCCTTCAAATATCAAAGGATCTGATCAAAAGTACTCTGATGTCTTTCAGTTGGAGCATGTATAAATTGACTAAGTATGCTAACACTATAGGCAATATCAGGCCTAGTAAGTAATAGATAGATTAGTTTTCCCACAAGACATTGATGTCTCTCTTTGCTAGCCAGAGGATCATTCTCAGAGATCTTTAACATATCTATGATGTATTTCCTTTGAGAAATAAAAATGCCACTTTTGCTTCTAGTGATTTCCATTCCAAGGAAATGCTGAAGTTTTCCAAGATCCGTAACTTTGAACTCAGATTGTAATAGGTCTTTTAGATTCATATTTTCATCATTATCATCTCCTGTAATTACCATATTATCAACATACACAATCAAGATTGATTTTTTTTTTTTGTCATCCCTTGATTGTTTTACGAATAGGGTGTGATCTGCCTGTCCTTGAGTGTATCCAAATTTTTTCATTCTTGTGCTGAATCAAGTGAACCATGCCCTAGGAGATTGTTTTAACTCATACAGAGACCTCTTCAGTTTACACACTGATCCTTGTTTTTCTTTGTCTTCAAAGCCAGGAGGCAACTTCATGTAGACTTCATCAAGAGTTCCATTCAGGAAAGCATTTGAAACATCCATTTGGCACAATTCCCAATCCAAGTTGGCTGCCTGAGACAAGAGAACCTGTATACAGTTCAATTTTGCAACTGGTGCAAAAGTTTCTTCATATCCAAGCCTTTATGTTTGTGTATACCCTTGGGCAACCAAACACGCCTTGTATCTCTCTATTTTCCCTTCTAAGCCTACTTTCACCATAAAAATCCACTTACAGCCCACTAACTTCTTCCCTTCAGGCATGTTTACAGCTTCCCATGTATCGTTGTCATTTAACACCTTCATCTCTTCCAAAATGGTAGTCTTCAGTTTTGAATCTCTCAAGGCATCATATATATTTGTAGGAATTGTTACATTATCAATTGAGATACAAATGCCCTGTGAGTGTTAGATAAACAACATTATGACAAATGATTTGAAATAGGATGTTGAGTACAAGATCTTACTCCCCTTTCTTCTAGCAATGGTAACATTCATATCATCTATTGTAACAACACCTCTTTGTGAATCTTGTTGTGGACCTGCCATAGGTTCTGATGATTGGTTTTGCTGAGGAACACAGGGCCTCCTTGAGTAAACAATTAGTTTACTTTGTTGTTGCTGGACTGGTTCTCCCCCTTGACTGATACCTGCGGTTGTATCTGGTAGGGGTAATGATGGAGAGATTGAAGGACCCCAATGATGCAAACTGGGACAAAGACACTGGAGGAGAGATTGAAGGATCTCAATGATATTCTTCAATTAAGTTCTCCCTCTGGAGAGAATCATTGGAATAGAATGATTGATATTCCAAGAATGTAACGTCATAGGAGACAGAATTTCTTTGTGACAGGATTGTAACATTTATATCCTTTTTGACTGGGAGATTATCCTATGAAAATACAGTTGATGGTCTTCGGTTCAAGTTTTCCCCTAGTCGGACTGATATTATGAACAAACACAGAACACCTGAGTATTTTTGGTGGAGAGAGTTGAGTAAACAGATATGAGGAAATTCTTTTTGGAGACAACTGACTGGTGGATGGAATTTGAGGGGTTTCAATGGAAGTCTATTGATTAAATAGGCAGCAGTTAATATAGATTCACCCCAAAAAATAATGTGAAACAGCACTAGCAAACATGTGTGATTGAGCTACCTCCAACAAATGGCGATTTTTTCATTCTGCAATAAATATTTTTGGTGGAGAGAGTTGAGTAAATGGATATGAGGGAATTCTTTTTGGAGACAATTGACTGATGTACAGAATTTGAGGGTTTTCAATGGAAGTCTATTGATTAAATAGGCAGCAGTTAATATAGATTCACCCCAAAAATAATGTGAAACAGCACTAGCAAACATGCGTGATTGAGCTACCTCCAACAAATGGCGATTTTTTCATTCCGCAACCCCATTCTGTTGTGGAGTAGATGTACATGACCTTAAATATGCCATTTTAAATGAGGTAATCTCCAAGAATCTGTGCAAAGTACTTCTGTCCATTATCTGTGCAAAGTATGTGAATGTTGCATTGGAACACATTCTGTATCATCTTATGAAACTGTTGAAACACATACGCAGCATTAGATTTGTTCTTCAAGAGATAGACCCAACATAGACGAGTATAGTCATCTATAAAGGTGGTGAACCATCTCCTGCCTGTTAAATCCACAACCTGTGATGCTCCCCAAATATAACTATGAACAAGATGGAATGGTTTCGAAGGTTTGTACTTTTGAATAGGATGAGTTTTTTGGACTGTTTTGCAAGAATACAGGACTCACAATTATTGATAAATAAGTGTGGATACAGATGTTTCAAATATTTAAATCTAGGATGTTCCGAATGTTTGTGCCAAAGAATTACATCTGAAACAAACCAGATGCAGAAAGAGACAGATGTGGGTTAGGCCTTGGAGAAGAATCAGTGAGATAGTAGAGACCATTTCGTTCTTCAGCATTGCCAATCATCTTCCCTGAAGACAGATCCTGAAAAATACAACGATCATGAGGAAAGGTTACTTTACAATTTTGATCCTTAGTTAACTTACTAATAGAAAGGAGATTATATCATAAACTCGGAACATGAAGAGCAGATTTCAAATGAAGTCCTTGGCAAAAAATATCTCCAAATCAAGCCACAATTATTGTATTCCCATCTGCCACTTAGACTTTTATCTCACCATCACATTTTTTATAATTCAAGAAACCTGTATGAATTCTTGTCATATGATCTGATGCACTAGTGTCAATAATCCAGTTACTCAGATCTTCTTTCCCTGATAATAGAGATGATGAGATATTACCTTGCTGTGCAATTTTAGGTGTAAAAACTGACACTGCAGAATTCTGTTGCTGGTGAAGAAGGGATCTTAAAATCTCCATTTGTTCCAGTGTGAAAGCTGCTGTGTTAGGCTTCTTTGTCTCTGCAGATTCTGCTACATGGGCTGAACAGTTTCCTTTCCTCTGATTCCGTGGCTTCCAATCTGGAGGCTTTCCATGAATGTCCCAGCAAGTATCCTTTGTGTGATACAGCTTTTTACAGTGTTCACACCACTGGTAGTTTTCCTTTTACTTCTGAGGTTGAAACTGAGTAGATGCAAGTGCAGATCCTTGAGAGTGTTCCTCCAGGATTCCGTGTGAGGGTGGATTCATCATGACTTTTCTCCTGCTTTCTTCTCATTGAACCTCAGAGAACACCTCATGAAGTTAAGGAAGGGGGGGTTTGATTCCAAGAATACGACCTTGTACTTCATCCAGGTCTTTATTATTGAGTCCTTGAAGAAAATCAAATACTTGGTCTTTCTCAAGGACTCGATTGTACAGTACTTTGTCATTACTATATTTCCATGGAATTGTATAAAATAAATCCATTTCTGCCATAGATCAATCAGTCTGTTGCATTACTCTGTTACTGTCATCGATCCCTGTCTTATGCTCTGCAGGAGACAACGTATTTCAAAGCACTGAGATGTGTTTTCAAGATCTGAATACATCCCTTGAACAGCTCTACACATTTTTTTAGCATTCTTGTAAAACAGATATGTGTGTCCTATTCGTGGCTCCATGGAATTGATTAAACATGCCATGACAATGGAATTTTCACCTTCCCAACTTCCATCAGTGCTTGCTGGAGGAGGGATTTCACAAGTTAGGTAACCCACTTTTCCTTTTCGTTGAATCACTAACAAAACAGATTGAAACCATTCACGGAAATTGGAGCCATTTAATTTGTGTTGAGTAATCTGCAGAGAATGGCTTATGTTAGAGGTGGAGAAAGAGCTCCCAAGGCATCTCGACGCAGTCAAGATTGAATCTGCTGTTGAGTCCACTATTGATGAGGAATTGCTTGTTTCAGACTTCGTACCCTGCTCAGACACTATCATGAAAACAGAAACAAATGCTTGAAGATTTCTGTTCTACATTGATCGATAAGATCTGTACAGTTATATACAACTTCTAGGAATCAATCTAGGGGCTATCACTAATTTAGCATAAATAAAATAGGAAAGTAAATCGCAACCTAAACAGGAAAAATAATGCAGCCTAAATCAGAAAATAAACAACCAAAAAATTAGGAAATATTCTGACTCAGATTCCATATTCCTCGTCTTCCCTTTCCAATAAATTCTTGAATCTGAAGTCATGTGGTAAGTGCAGTCACTGTCAATTAACCAAGAGCCAACATTGCTGCTGATGTTTCTGTGAACACTTGCTGTTGTTGCAGCTGTTCCTCATTAGCTACTTGTGCCAGCTGCTGATTTTGCTGTTTTTACTGGTTTTTGTAAACATTTTCCTCATTTCCAAATCACTTGCAGGCTGTACATTGGACACCAGGTCTATACCAACACCAGTTTGAGGAATGCCCCTTCTTATCGCAGTGCTGACATGGCTTGTACCTTCCTTTCTTTCCTCCACTTTTTCTATCTTGTACTTCTTTCTTTTCTTTTTCTTTCTTTACACCAGCTTGCTTACTTGAACCACTTCCTGATTGCGTTTTATTTTTCTGACTTGAGTGAGAGCTGCTTCTCAAACTTCTTCATCTCTGAAAGTTTGCCGCTGCTCCACAGCCTTCAGAGAGTTAGCAAGTTCAGTCAATGACATCCCATGAATCTTCCAATGAAGAAATTTTTGGTTTAAATCTCTCTAGTAGAGTTACTAGAACCTTCTCAACTACTCTTTTCTCAAAGAGCTCTTCTCCAAGTAGCCTTACTTGATAACCACTTAGATCTCTTCCTTGGCAGTTTCAGCATCTCTCACTCTGAGTAGCTTAAATTATTTTCTTAAATTCAAGACCTGCATCTGCCTGGTCCTGTCACTCCCTTGGATCTCTTCCCTAATCATGTTCCAAGCCTTTATGGTTGTCTCGCAAGCCATAATCCTTGTAAAGATGGCCTCTTTTACTGCAGAGTGAATACAAGATATAACTTTGTATTTTTTTGCCACTTCTTCAGAACGATGCTTGATCTGAGCTATTGTGGGATTAGGATCTATGGGTGGAGGATCTTTTCCTGTCTCCATAACTTCCCAGAGATCCAGTGCTCTCAACTAGGCCTTTATTTTCACAGCCTACATTGCATAGTTTTTTCCAGGAAAGACTGGAGGTGAAGCTCCTGCAAAGCTGACTGAAGACAGTTGCGGTTTTAAGGCATTTTTGGAAAGGTTATCTTGCTGGCTCTCTCTCACTCCCTGCCCCTCTAAGACCAAAGTAGCTTTGATAGCACTGTTAGACTAAGAGAGAGAATGGAAAGGTTTTTTTCTAGTTATTTGCAGTATTCCCTTTTGTAACAAAAGTTTTCAATTACATTCAACGACAACTCCCAGATTTCATGGGATATATCTGGCACACTTTTAGCTATCTTTGAGTAGAATCACAAAATGGTAAACTTCTATATTTATTAAACTTAAAAGAAACAAAACTATTGTTAAGTTGACAGCAAGTACCGTCACAGCCACATTCATCAGTCTGCACCAATAATGTTTAATGTTTCTCTAAGATAATTGCATTTAATGTTTCCCAGGTGAATATTTTCCTAAAGCCTATGATGATAAAATTTCTATGTGGGAGGATGAGTCCATCGCTTTCGATGTTTTAGCAAATGACTACTTTGCTGGACATAATGCAAGCATCGTTGAATTCTCAAAAGTAAGATACAAAAATTAAAGAAGTTATGCATAATGTCCTTTCTTTTCTCAAACAGAAAGATCCTGATATTTCCACATTCCTAATTGTATTGATATTCATGTGCATCAATTGAATTTTTTTTTTATTTTGTTTTGGCATTAAAATGGTAGACTTAATAGTGAAAATAATCATTTTTATTGCACAAGCAGCTTTTATGGTATCTGTCAATTTCCAGTTGTGGTTATGCTTATATTGCTATTTTGTTCTTTAGAAAAGCATGCT
Organism: Omphalea diandra; assembly: GCA_949677035.1. Classification (NCBI taxonomy): domain Eukaryota; kingdom Viridiplantae; phylum Streptophyta; class Magnoliopsida; order Malpighiales; family Euphorbiaceae; genus Omphalea; species Omphalea diandra. Next base: position 139,368 of record CATIWR010047849.1, on the reverse strand, counting down.
TTGAAATTTGACCTACTGTTTTGCATTATAATTTCTCAGCCAGATCGCGGTTCACTTTTACAGTATGGACATTTCTTTAGATATACTCCCTATCAAGATTATTATGGGAATGACTCTTTTATGTATACAATATCGGATGTGAATGGCAATCTTGCTTCTGCTGTGGTAAACATTTCTGTTCTCAATATTCCACCCCAGTTCATTTTGTTTCCAGGTCAATTGCACGCAACTGAGGACATGATAAGCCCCAGATATGGGTATATTACTTCATCAAAACTATTACTTATGTGCTCAATGATTTGATGGTTTATTCAGCTGATGTTTCTGGCTGCCTGCTCTTTCATGCCTATTTCAGAGGTTTCTCTGGGTTTGGGATAAGATATTCAGATCCGAAGGAGAACATATCTGTCACTCTGAGTGCAGACTCTGGAACCGTGTTTTTATCTCCTATGCTAGTGAAATTTTGGGAGCCCATTTGGGGAGAATTTTCTGTGAAGGAAGGGAATGATGAAGCAAAGAGTTTGATATTAGAGGGATGTGTAGAAGTAATCAATTTAGCCCTTCAGTCGATTCAGTATCTTGGGTACTATCCTTCTTATCCTTTCCCAGCAATGACATTATAAAGTTCAGATTGGTGGAGTCATTTGGCCAGTAACCCATCAAATGCCTCCCTCATAATGCAAGATATGAGGGGGCAAACCTATCTCATTTCCTTCTATTGAATTAAATAGAAAAAATAGAAGGATTTGTGAATCTTAATTTTGCTTTATGATACAATCAAATTTCTTCATTGAAGTGCCTTTGTACAGGAACAAGAAAGTTATGAAATCTGCAATCTTGCAAGAAAGTTGTAACCGATTATCAACATATTTAAATAGACTCTTTGTGGGATAAATGGAAAACGCATAAGCAGAAGTGATTCTTAACAATTGTGCTAACTTATTTATCTGTCTTAACATTATGAATTCTTGGTTTTTAGTTTGTTTTCATTAATATTTTTTCCCACCCTTAATCAGAAATGAGAATTTCAGCGGCAATGATACTGTTCGAGTCTCTGCCAGAAACATGAATGGGGAAAATGATTTAGAAGTTCCGGCTTTGGTTGAACCAATTAATGATCCTCCATTTATTAATGTCCCTAAGTTAATCATATTGGAGGATAAAGGGGATGAGTATATGATCTTTGACAAAGCTAGAGACAAGTTTGAGTTCTGTGTTGGAGATCCAGATCTTCCGTACTTCCCTGGTATATGGATATTTTCTTTAACCATTGAAATTTGTTCATATTGAAACCTCCATGCTAAATTTAAAGAAATTGTACTGCTCTCGAATGTGAAGTTGATAACTTGGAGTTTTAGTTGCTTCCATTTGACCATAAATCATAAATTTCAAACCGAATGAATTGTATTAGAATCTCAATCAGTGATTTACTGGACAATAAAATAATGACCAGCTTTTTCTATTTTTCTGGTATATGTCAATGATATAGCTGGCCTTGGAAATAATGTTGAAAATCTATCCTTTTCCTATTATTATAACAGTTGACTGTTTAGGTCCTGAAAATAAAGCAAACCTTTTAGCAATGTGTTTAGGGGACTAATTTTTCTGTTTGTGGGTTATGTTCAGGAAGAGAAACTCAGTTTATAGTCACATTTTCTGTGGAAGTTGATGATGGGTTTTTGGTAACCAGTCTACCGGCAGAGCTCATAGATACAACTGAACTGAAGCTGATGAATAGTTACCAGTGGCAACCGCTGCAAGCATATGTTTCTATCTCAAAACATTTTATTGTCAAAGCTAAGGGTGTCAGATTTCGAGGGACCATCAATGATTGCAACCTTGTCATGCAACAGTTATTGTATCATGTGAGTTAAGATCATTTTACTTCGAAGTTTGAGTAGAAAATACAAATTCCATGCTAGTGCTAGTGTACCTGGTTTATAGGTGCAAAAGAAGGTACTTTGGAATTTAGTAGTAGACTGCTTAAATTAAGCGTGCAACTCTTTGTATAATTTTTTTAAATATTTTATGTCATTTTGTCATGTAGGGTGAAGACAAAGATGCTGTTTTAACACTAAAATTAAATGATATGGGACATTATGGTTGCTATTCAGATTGTGCTGAAAGAATTTTGATGCCTTTGGACGCTGAGGCTACTGTAAATCTCATTCGAAAAAGGCCAATGAGTTCATTGGCAGTTCACTGTAAGCAAGAGTTCACAAACTTTATTTCTCAAATATTATTCTTATTTGTATGCCATTTGTCATAATTTTTGCCTCTATTTTCTTTCAGAACCCGCTTTATTTATTGCATCATTGAATGTTGCGAGGCAAGGTAGTGCTATAGAAGTTTTATATTCATTCAATAAGAATTATTAAAAATTTGGATCAATTTCATTCTGTGGGTGCAGCCCTTGGATCAGCTGTCATTATTGAATTTCTTACGGTGCTTTCTCTTGGAGTAGTTCTTCTATTCTTCACATACAAATGTGCATTTTTTTTGGTAAATGAACGAAGCACTCGCGAAGTCCAGAAAGAATCTGTGAGTGAGGCTCGGAACATGATTTTTTTTTTTTTCATTTGTACCGTATATTGTTACATATACTTTATTGAATGACTTACTTGGAGCACACATTTTAATATGAGGTTCTGAATTCTCATATGTAGTCAAGTAATGATCCATCTGAGAAAACAACTTGGTTCCCAGGATGTAGTTCAAGACTTTTCTGCCATCATAATCACCCGTCCAACTTTCGACAGTGGTAACTAGTTAATGACATGAAAATTGGAGAATGGAGTCATAGCTTGGGCAGAGGAGTTTTGAAAATTTTTTTTTTTTTTCATCATATACTTTGACTTGACTGATAAGCCCTATTTCTCAAACGTGCAGGTCCCATAGCCACTTTGGAGCTACAGCATCTGGGGAAGATATTTGTAGCCCTTCTCAATCTACTAGAGGTGATCATCTACAGGGTCTGCCTAGTTTTGTGCCACTTGAAATTGAGAAGGAATCATAATGAAGAGGCTTTCTATTTTTAGAAACTCAAAATTCCTTCGCCTTTTCACAATTGTACTCAAAATTGTAAAAGTAGCTATTTTATCTTAATTTGGCCTATTTTAAATTTACCTATGATAAAAAATTAAGCTAATTAGCTTAGGCCAATTGCTAATATGGAAAGCCTCATATTTTAAAAACAAATTTTCGATATTGTGAGTACAATTCATTGTCAACAAATTTATATTAAAAATCCATTTTTTAAAATTCAATCAGCCTAATTTCGATTATAAGTAAAATTACAACTAAATAAGTTAAAGACTAGAGTATAATAGTTTATTTTCAAAAATTTGGGTACGATTGAAAAAGAAAAAGTTCAAGGAGTAAAAAAGTTATGTGAAAACTTTTGAAATTTTTTCATTTCAAATTCTCTATCATAATCTCTCCTAATGGAAAAATTTTTAAATCCTTTTCATTTTGGATTTTTTACAAAAGATATAAAAATATTAAAGTAGAAATCCTTATGAGAGAGGAATAGAACTCAAGTGAACCTTGGCTAATCATCGACAATAACAAATGCATCCATACTAGCTACTCTAGTAGGACCAAAAAGGTCTATATGCAAAATTGGAGAGGTCTTGAAAATGTTATCTCGTTCTTAGCTTTGAACAAAGTTGACTCGTTTATCTCTTTAACATGCATCACAAATGCTATCTTTGGTGAAGTTGACTTTGGAAAGTCCTTCCACTAAGTGTTTCCTTTTTCACAAGGACTTATTAAGTCCAAACTTCATCTATTATTGTTACTAACATTAGACATCTTTGTTAGTCATATAATTTAAAACAATTACATATATATTTTGAACTCTTCTACCTATGAAAAGTAGTTTGTTGTTACTCATTCTTTACACAAAGCAAACTTGAGGTTCAAACACGACTCTTAACCCTTTCTCACACAAATGGCTGACACTTAATAAATTATGTTTGAGACCATCAACTAATAGAACTTTATCAGGAATATGTGAATCAACATTCTTAAAAATTTTATCTATACTTACAATCTTTGTCTTGCCATTTGCACCAAATGAGATATTTTCAAGCCCCTCAACTTTATCAAATTTGGTGAAGATGTCACTTTTCATATGTTTTGAGTAACCATTATCTAAATACCATTCATGTTTTGCCACCATGAATTGCAAGCAACCTACAAGGAAAATCACTTAGTTTTAGGTACCCTAATCCTCTTAGGTCTTTATGGTCTAGTTTTTGCCCATTACTCATCGTGCAATCTAGAATAGTAATGGATAATGTGGTCACGCAAACCATAATAGAAACAATCAAGTATACATGCGGCTTTTTAGTCTTAAATGATGTTTGAATATTTTTCCTAAATGCATATTTCTTAGGTTCATGTCCTTAAGATTCATTGCCTCTTGGCTAATGAACATAGCCCTTATATTTAGGCTATCTTTAAGGCTTATACACATGGTAATGATTATGCACTTTTTTATAAGAATAAAACCTTGGTGTAGCTCTTTACACATTCTACTAGACTTGGCGAGGATTGCAATCTAAAAAGGGGTAAATTGATTGCTGCATAAAAACTTGAAAAGGAATGAAGGAGCAGAAAATCAATCATAAGGATTTATAATAGTTCAATAATGTGCCTTTGTCCATTCTCTAAGCAACCATTTAGACCTTTTACTTTTCTTTTTACAAGCTTAAGAAGGAACTTTGTCCATTCTCTAACCTTTCATTTTGTAGTTTAAGAAGGAACTTTACAATTCTCATTTTTAGTGAAGGAAGAAGAGAGAAAACCACCCTTTGGTATTTTTGAAGGCATAACACTAACCATTAACCACTTGGCAAAAAAGTGATCCTTAGCAAGTGTTTAAGCCTTTAATTAGGTATCAAATACATTTTAGTGTTCAAAGAAAATTGACTCTCACTTAATTTAAACTTAGTTATGAAATTTCTTAAGGCTTTCTTCACCTAAATATAAAAGTAACACCAAGATGGTTCAAACAACTCAAAGTTAATCTTTTAAACTCTTCTCTTCATATCTTTTGGCCTTCAAATGAAGGTTTTTATACATGAGAACCCTAAAAACTAGTTAATAGAAATAAATGAAGATGTTTGGTAGCTTTTAGAAAAATTAGTTATTGTGCTTGTTATGGTCATTAGATCTCAATGTCTCTTTCTAATGCATATTGATTCTTTACAATGATAGTTGAGATCATTAGGAAACGTACTATTGATCTTCCAATCCATCCATAGGAAACATATATTAACTAATCTTTCATTAGGACATGTACTAATATGTGTGCGAATGATCATGGAGAAAATTCAATGACCATTGAAGAAGATCATTATTAGGCCACACATATTAGTTAAGGTGCTTCTTGAAATATTTGTATTGTTGTGGACTTCATCCATACCCATTTTTCTAATCATTATAGGTTCTTTTTATGATCGTTTTGTCACCTTCATGTTCGCCAAATCAAATGAGAAACTTTCTAAAGACTTTATCCACACTTGTTGTTTATTTTCAACACTTATTTTTTTCCTTTGATGCTCATTGGTTCACCTTTCATACTTGTTAGAGTCTTCAGTCTTCTCTTTCTTCTCTCATTTCTACATCTACACTAAATGCTTTCAACATATTTAAGTTCTACCATCTTGAGATGCTTTGCCTCCATCTTGAAAAACATATTAAGGGTAAAATAAATGTCCTTATGTTTTGGTGGATGATTCGCTCCCTAAATACTTTTCCTCAATGGTTAAAAACTTCTAAGGGGCTCAAGTTTCCTTCCTTTATGGGTTTGGCATGTTTTCCAAAGCATTATCCTTGAGGCACATCTTTATCTTATTTTTGGGTTTAGTACTGCCCTTATTAGCAAAATCTACAAGCACAAACATTTAATCATAAGGTTAGAATTTTTTTTTTAAGATCATTCAAAATAACTATATACTACTCTAGAGGTTAAGACAACAAGTTTCTTAACATCCTAAAGCAACCTTGGGCTTAACACATTCTACCTTGTTGGTTTGTATGAATGATACATGTATGCATAATTAGCATTAGAAGGTGAAGGTCTAGTGTATGCATGTACATATGCATTATTTTTTTTTTTAACCTTTGTGCTTATGCTTTGGCACTAGCATTCACCTTTTATGGAGTATTATTAGGCCTTATTCCTTGAGGATTTAATGTCCTAAAATATATTGCTCTCATAAATATGGTTAAGAAGGCATGGATGTAAGAGTAAAAGTAGAGGATGATGATGCATTGTATCTTAAACCATACTTGATGCATGAACTCTTTTGAGCTTTGAGGGTGGAGTGAAGTTTCACCTTTCCTTTAGAAACTTGAGAAAGATTCTTCTTGATGCTATTGTTCTCACTTCTTAAGGATTATACCTCTTTTATAAGGGAGTCAAGATTCTTAAGTGAATCTTTTTAAGGATTTATTATCCCTTTTAAGAGGATAATGAGAAGATTTTAGAAAGTCATAGATCTTAGTGAGTTTCTCAATTATATCATACAAAATTATGTCATATAATTCCTCTATACAGTAATAGTCAAAGGAGTTTACCTTTTGTTCATCATCACTCTGACTTCCACTATCTGAATTACTTAAGGATAGATTTCCTCCTTTTTTTTTTTTATAGTCATTGAAGCAAATGTTAGCCACTTTCTTTTCATCTTCTAAGCTTTTTATTTCTTATGCATTAATGTTATTCCAAATTGCTTTGAAAGCTTCCCTTCCCTTTTTGGGGTGATGCTTCTTAAAAGAATGCATAAACTTTTTCAATTACAATCTATTTTGAGATGTCCTTTTTAATTGCAATTATAAAAAATCACTTGGTTTCTTGAGAACTTCTTCTTATAATATTTTCTTTCTTGTTTTGAGGTCAAGTTTAGTTTGTCATCCTCATTACCATCATTATTTTCACTATAAGAGGTTAATGAATGGAAGTAGTTTCAAATTGTACCTTTTAAGCTTTTAAGGAAAGGTCATTCTTCCTTTATCTTTCATCACTAGTTGGTTTTTTTAGTGTGATCTCATGTGCAAAATGTTTGCCCATGAGGTCATCCAATATAAAGGCCTTTAGCTTGTTAGCTTGTTTAATGGTAGTTTTCTTAGCCTCACATTTGTCCTTAGCAAGGACCTAAGGATCTTAGCTAGTATGTCTTTATTGGACTATAATTTCCCTAAACTCTTTAGTGTCTCTATAATGTCTACAAACCTATTGTACATCTTTATGGCAGACTCGTAAGGTTGTATACAAATGTTTCATACCTTTAAGTATGCATTTATGTGGTCTTTTTTTTTTTTTTTACTTCATTGGTTTCCTCATGTTGAGTTTTGAGTTTATCCTAAATCTTTTTAGCTGATGTGCATGCTTAAAGCTTAATATATTAAGGTTTTTGGATTGCATGTTAGCCTTTAGCTTGGGTACCATCACTTCTCCAACAAGCTTTGTTAAAACTTCGTTCTTTTCTTTTGCAATATCCTAAAGGTCTATGGTTTCACTATTTAGGAAATTTTTCATTTTATTTTTCCATGACATAGTCATAAACTTTAAAGAAGTAGGGTTATGGATGGATTGTAACTCCTCTTAGTTTTTCATTTATCATTGTTCTTTGTAATGAAGCTTAGTCAAAAGATACCTTCCTCTAATATCACTTATTATCCTAAAAAGCCTTAGAGGGGTAGTGAATAGGGCAATGACAATTTTTGGACATTAAAAACACTTTGTACATAAAGGTAATTGCATACGAAAAAGATATAAGGTTTACAGAGGTTCAACTTAACTTTGGCCTACATCTTCTCCTCTAGTAATCCATTAAAGAGTTCATTATCTTAAGTAACTTAGTAAGTATTTCTCAAACCTTTACAAATAAATTTTATAGGTGTTAATCAAACCTATGTAAGATAGATTTCCTAGGCAGTATCTCAAGCCTTCCTAAGATAGTTCTTCAGACACTATCTTAAGCGCTTCGCAAAATCATATATAATAAGTCTTACTACCCAAACCTAGCGATGATCCTTATATATAAAGATACAAATATTACACAAAGAGAATCATTCAGCTAAGTTCACTCAAGATACTTAATATAAGATTAATCCCAAATGATTACTTAAGTTGTAATAAGAATAAAAAGAATAATACTATTGATCATTTGTTTCTACTTTTTTTTATATTTATTCTAGCCTTCTTCACTTCAAAGTAGCTTCCCTTGCACAGTGCATGTTTGAAAATACCCAATATTAACAAGATTGTGAATTTTAAGGTTGTTGGAGAACTAGTTGTTTAATTGTGAAAAGCCTCTCCATTTTTTATGAATGGGCTAGTACCAAGGCAAAATTATTTATTCCAACTAGCTTCCAAGCTAAGTAGGTGTATTCACTTCTTACATAACATCATTCTAATGCATGTGCTAACTTATTCTAAGGCATTATTGACTATAAAAGGCTATTTCAAATCTTCAGTTGGTATGTTCCAAGGTTGGACTACCTATTCTTTGACTTTTCAAATTCTTACTCACTTAAATAAAGTTGTTCCCTTTAGCATTTCAACAGTTCTAGTCCATTCAAACATTTTGTGTCAAAAATGCAAATTTTCTTCATGTTGAATAACATTGCGCACTTAGACTATTCCAAAGCTCTTGAGTCATTCCAACCCTTTGTGTACAAATTTGTAAAGCTTAGGCATAATGATCAACGCTATTCAAGTAAACCATTCATATGCCTATGTGCTTTTCCAATTCTTTATCTAAAAGTCTTAAGTTTTGTTTAATGGGGTTGTACATGTAGTCTGTTCCGAAGTGTCTAAGTCATTCCATCTTTGAGTGAAGCCATCCAATCAAGTCCTATGGATGCACAAAATTCCACATTAGTTAGGTTGTTCTACCCTTTTACCTTAGATAATTCGATTTTATTTTTGGTGAATAGACTTGTTCAAAATCTAAACATGGCCATTCCATTTCCCTATTGTCACTTGATTCAGTTTGCAAGTTGTTCCACTAGGCTCTGCATAGGCTTGCAAACAGTTCAAGCTTTTTACATGAATTTTTGAGCTTTTTTTGGTAGTGAATAGGCTTGTTTCAATATTGCACAAGGTCATTCCATAAAGGAAAGTTACCCTATTTTACCTTGGGTTGGTTATTTGTCTTGCTTTCCTTTTCTTTACTACTTTTGTTTCTTTTTAGTCATCAATTGGGAGTCTTTGGCCTTTCAATTTGCTTGCATGGACTTATGAAACTTTTAAATGAACCATTAAAGGTCCTAGAATCATACACAAATACTTACAATAAAAGTTAGTTTATTTTGAATATACTATCACCATACAATAATCATAAACCAAAGGTTGAATATATGGTTTAGTTAAGATTTTATTAATATCATCTATTAATTATGACCCAATAATACTTAAAATTTTATCATTGGCTCAATTGACATGAGGATATTTTTGAAATAATCCATCAAGATTTTTGCTATTTTTTGCTCATTATCAAACTACTTGAAATTATTTCAACACCCTCAATGCAATATTGATACCTTTGTTGTGAAGTTTTTTTTTTTTTTTATGAAAACGAACTTGCATTTTTGTCATAGTCTTGAATTTAGCTAATTTGAGATCTCCACATCCATATTATTTCTTCTAATTTTAATAACCTATCAATCTCTTGGAATACCTATTTTGATTCATAGATGACTTGGCTCTGATTAAGAGCTACCTTGCAAGGGTTTTCAATTTATCCCTATTGATTTTTCAGTTACTTTAATACATTATCAATTACTTTCACACATTTTTCAATTCGATAAGATATCACTACAATATTGAATTCAATCTTAATATTACAAAAAATTAATAATTTGCCTAATAAATTTTACTTCCATAAATTTTCTGTAAGTTAATTTTACCTATGAAATTTTTATAAATAAATGAAATATTTTGTAGGCAAATTAAGTCAGAATAAAGTCATTATTTCTATTAGTAAATTTGCAGTGACGAAATTTTCTGAAGATAAAACTATAGATAAGTTTTTACCTATGAAATTTTTCATAAATAAAACTATAGGTGAATATTTACTTACAAAAAATTTTTTGCAAGTAAAATTTTTAATAAATATTAATCTTTTAGTAAATTTATTAGTAAAATTTTATCTACGAAAATTTTTTCAAGTTAAATTCATTTGGTAAATTTACCTATGAAAGTTTTCATAGGTAAATTTATTTGCTATATATTCAGACCTGTAGGTATAGTGACAAAAATAAATCTATAGGTAAATATTAAATATGTAAATTTTATTTATTGTTATAATTCATATATTTAATAATATTGTAAAAATTATAGAATTGAATATATATATATATATATAAAGTAGTTCTGTGAGTTATTTAAGTGTTTTCTTTATTGTTGAACTTTGAATTAAACTATTTTTTTATTAGTAGTGATATGAATAATTAAAGGCACAATTATGTAATTATTTACATGCCAAATTTTGTTACTTGATTAAGTTAAAGGAGGTCATTAGGTTGAGTCATAATGTCTAATGATGGATTGGGTGAGATTAGACAAAAATAGATAATTAAAAATTATAATTTATGTAACAAAATAATTCTAATGCACATATATTTTAAATATACATAATATTATTCACAAAAATCACATCAATTTAACTATATTTACCTAATTTAATTATATATAATTCATGATTTTGAAAAAATATTGTCTTATTTTTAATATGTGCATATGTTTGTGTATAAATAAATAAATAAATAAATAAATAAATAAATAAATATATATATATATATATATATATATATATATATATATATATATATATATGTGTGTGTGTGTGTGTGTGTGTGTGTGTGTGTGAACATGTAAAATACAATATATCTCATTCACATAAGTTGGGAAGTGGACTAACCTTAGGATCCGGTATCAGTTATGAAAAAGTATGCGAGTATATGAGTTATATTATATGTGTTATATAAGTTAGTATGACTTTATAAAATTGTCACAATTTTGTAAAAAATATGTAAAGTTTCTATCTCATATGTCATGTCTCTATCTCATACGTATGTTTGTGTATATTAATAATTAAAAAAAGACATTGCATTATTTTGACCATATTAATCACATGGCATTTGCCTAAATTATTGTCTGTAGGAACCCATTCCATGAATTATTACTATCCTTACTAAATTAACCTTTTGGGCTTTTTCATCTTGTACATGTATTTGTTAACAAGGATATGCGTGTATCCATAATCGTAGACATGACTGTAAAATGCATCCAGGTAACCCAACCAACTTCTATGGTTCTTAATTTCAAAGTGCAAAAATGAGCAGAAAATCCTCTTCATTTTTCTCAGCAACCAAACAGAGAGTAAAAGCCTAGCTACCTTCTATAGTTCCTCATTTCAAAGATGAAAACATAGGCAGGAACCTAAAATTCCCAACATCAACTAAACTAGAAAAAATCACTATTTAAAAATAATTCTTATAAAAATCAAAACTTTATGAACACAGTCGTTGGATTCATCGTATTCTTTACCTCATTTAAGCTAAGTTTGTCATTTTATTTTCCGAAACCACCAAAAAAAAAAAAAAAAAGCACTCAATTTTACATTTTCTTTCTCTTCTTTTTCTTTACCCATTTCTTTTTATCTCATTCACCAAACAGAATCGAATGACAACGACTAAATCAATGAGAACCCATTTACAAGGAAAACCAAAATAAAGAATAGTGTAAAGAAACTAAAGCTAAAAGAAATAATACTATAAAGAAACAGACTTGGATCTGGGTGATAAGCTAAAGAAGAACAACATTAATGTGACTAGAAAGAAAACGGCAGAGGAGAGAGGACTGGCGAGGCAACAGCAACGGCAGTCAGCGTCAGTGTCGATCTACGTGGGACTGCTCAAATCGCTCGAGATGCAGCTGCTGCAATGAATCCAAAAATGGCAGACGGCTGTGCGATTTTATGTCTTTCAACAATTAAATAATTACCGACAGATTTATTTCCATCGATAAATTACAGCAGGTCTAAATTTCGTCAGGAATCATTCAAAGTTTTCCGACGAAATTACTCCGTCGGTGAACATAAACCCTTCTTAAAGTTATATTTGAAAATTACATATCAATATGTATTCTATTTATAATATCTTTAATTTATAATATAATATATTTATAATATTTGAATATCAATATAATATATTATATTTATAATATTAATATCATATATATTTATAATATGAAGATGATATATTGTCAGCAATCGTAATTATTAAAAATTTCCTACAAAATTGATTCCGTAGGTAATTTTTTTTTTTGAAATATTATTACAGGGAATTATTAAAAATTACTTTTTAAAATTGACGTTGTAGGTAATTTTTCAAAAGTTTTTCACTAAGAATTATTAAAAATTATTTGTGGAATTGATTCTATAGATAATTTTTTTAAAATATTGTCACTAGCAATTATTAAAAATTACCAACATAATTGATTGTGTAGGGAATTTTTTGAAATATTTTTACGATTTATTTGTTGTTAAAATTAATTCCGTTGGTAATGATTAAAAATTACCGTTGAATTCAAAGTCCGTAAATAAATTTTAAAATAATTAAATAAAATTATTGATTAAATATTCTAATCCCTTTAAATTTTTCATATTAAATTATTTAGTTCCTTATTTTCTAAAATTATAGTAAAATATCTCTACATTTTACTTTTGTTAGACTCTTTACAATTCATATTAAATTGATATAAACAGTTCATATTATTCCTTATTTTTATTTAAATTTTCATTTTCTATCCCACCACCACATCACTCATTAAGCAATCAAAATATAAAATAATCTAATTTAAAAATCACTGTTGAATCACAAACAACACAAAAATATAGGAATAATTCTTAGATTAGACTATTTAGTTTTGTGGATCCAAAAATTATCATTGCATAAAACGCTACAAGAAATCAACGTTTTAGCATTAGCAAGAAAAATTAGCGATGAATTAATTTCGTTGCTAATTACTAGGGAGTAATGGCAAATCAACAAGGGAGTTCAATAAGCAATGAATTAGCAATAATAGGCGAGTGAAAAATAATGAGGTAAATGATTGTCGTCATTAGTCCGTTGTTAAAGTTGGTGCCATGAAATGACAAATAAGTTGTTGGATTAGTGAGACTATAACAACAAATTATATCGATGGATAGTGTATCTGTCATTAAATGTTGTTAGAAAGTGACGCCAAATGTGAATGAGAGATAATGACGGAATGTGTTGTCGCTAAATAGCGACAACACGATAGTCTGTCACTATATTGCGAGTTATTTGCATGTGTAGCAAGGGAATAGATCTGTCACTACTTAGCAATAATTTTTAGAGATGACTATATCCGTCGCTAAGTTGTGGAAGTGAAACAATAGTCATTTCACTGATCTTTAGTTATGGATTAGTCTGTTGCTAAGCTGAAGCACAATCTTGTAAAGATGCTTCTCTTATTTTCTCTTCTTCATCTTTCATTCTTTGCTCTCCTTCTGTCTTTCATTCTCTTTGATTTGCCCCTCTCTTCCTTATTTTTATCACTCTCCCCATCTTTTTCATTCTCTATATTCTTCTCCTCACTATTGGATTCTCTCTCTTTGGCACTATTGGGATCATGAAGTCCTTTGCTAGTGCTACCATCATTTATCGAAGTCCCTGTCAAGCATTTACTAGTTTGTCTCCTCTTGTCAGTAGTTAGGTTAGTGTTTTTTATTAATTAAATTTTATTAGTTTAGGATTTTTCTTAATTCTGCTGAATCATCTGATATGGTTGGGGTTTTTCTTAATTACTATTGAATCCTTTGGTAAAGATTAAAAAAATTATTACTTAATATTGTAAAATGAGACATTTGATAAACTATTACTTTATTTTAAGTTGTTAGATGTTTATATGATGATTAGATGATTGTATAATGCGTTTTGGCTAGTGTTTGGATTTGGGTTTATTGTCTCCTCTCAATATGTGATTCCATGTTTAGGAATTTAGCAAATTTTTGCTAATTCACTAATAACAAATTATTTAATTGCTCAATTTTGGATTTTCTTTAATACACATTTTTTTTACAATCTCAATTAAATATTTATTGAATTAATTTGAATTATGGAGCTTTATATTAAGAACTGCTCTTTGGTTAAACCATTGAACCCTAGGCTAGCCGTTTGGCTTCTTGATTTCATGAGGTGTTCATTCTCTTATTCGTATTTTGTAATTTTATTTTGAACTTTATTTTTGACATTCTAAATATGATTTCAAACTGTACTAACGTTTGAAATCAGTTAAATCAAAACAGCGCCAATTAACTCTGTTGGCCCTTAGCACCAAGAAGAGGGATAAAATTGGTGTGTAAAAAATAAAATAGAAGAGTAGAAGAGAAATGAAAACACACGATTTATAGTGGTTTGGGTATAATCGACCCTAGGTCCATTACCCAATTCTCAGTAATTGGGTATTCCACTAACTATCAATGGTGTTTTTAAGCTCACACCAAACTTTCACACTTGTGTTTTCTAAGGCTCACACAATAACCTTTACACTTATGTTTTAGAGGCTCACACAACAATCTTTACACTTGTGTTTTTCAAGCTCACACAACAACCTCTCTAGAGTGTTTTAACAGGCTAACACTATAACCTTTACAAATGGTGTTTATGCTCAAACCAAACAATCAATTAAAGAAGAGAAAAGATTGAGTAGCAAAATTGTAAGAGTTTGGTTATAAAGTTATTAATTCTCTTGCATTTACATCTGTTTGGTAAGGTATTTATAGCTTCTACCCAATAAAGAGACGTTGCAATAAAACTGGTACAAGATCTTCAAAGTGTGTTAGACAGATTTTTGCATTAAATGCTTGACAGTGTTTATTCGCAGTCGCTACTACGCATTCATGGTCGTGAAATCCAAATTCCTTAAGAAAAACTTTGTTTGTATCTAACGGCTAGTCCACGTGGCAACTTCTGATTGGTTTACTAGGAAAATGTAGTCGTTGCCTTTCACTTGCTTTCAAAAGTAGTGGTCGCGAGCTTTCTTGTACAGACCATGATAGAAAGACGCGAATTTGTCTGCCAAAGATAGTCATCTTCTTCCTCATGATTTGCGGTTGCTACCAATAAGATGCCTTCGCTAAATTTGACTTTCAATGGTCTACTAGGACACTTGTCATGTTGTGGTTGTGGATTTGCTTCCCTCTTGAGTTACTTCAAAATTCGCGATCGCGACTAGGGCGTGACACACACCGTAAATTTGTCTACCAATTTTGGACTCCATCATTTGGATGAATCATGGCCGAAAATGGCTCTACGATTTCACCTGCCTGACTTCTTGTAAGTTTTCTAATAGATCGCGGTCGTGAATCCATGGTAGCGGTCACTATTTAGAAGTCATTTTACATACTTTGAAGATTTTGAGCTACATCCAACTTCCAACTTAGATAAAAAAAAAAAAACTAAAGGCTATAAAATAACACTAATTTGGAACATTAGACATGTTCAATCTCCTTTGTCAAGATAAAAAAAGGTCCAAGACTTGGGGTTAACTACCCTAGTCCAATCTCCCCCTTTTTGATTTTGACAACTTAGATTGATCCAAAGTGAAAATGATGCAAAAAAGTGAAGTTGGATTGTAGTATGATTCAATGAATACTTAAGACAAAATTTGCTAAGTATGTCATTCATTCAATCAAAGATGATAAAAATAAGTATATTGCTCACTAATGCTCCCCCTCAACGTATGCTATAATTGTGCAAATTGTAATTTCCTTATAATTTCCTCTTCCTTAAACTTAGATTATACCATCTCTCCCCCTTTGGCAAGATCAAAAAGAGGGTGCATAAGAAATGAAGAACAAGAAATCATGCATAAGTATTTAAAAGGAATAAAAAAGCAATAGAAAAGAGCAATCACATAAGATGATAATATATCAAAGAGACAAATTTTATTTATTCATAACTAGGGATCATAAACTTTTTAAACAGAAACAAAAAACAGAAAAGTACAAAGTATCCCTAATCTAGAAAGTTGGAGAATAATCTTCAGAAAGATCTTCGTCTTCACCTTCATCTTGAGCTCATCTCCATCCTCGACTTCATCATTGTCTTCTTCTTCATGAGTATCCTTGAATTCAGTGAAGTCCAGAAGATGGCATGGGGGGACTCCCAATTTCTCTTGAAGGTCTACCATATCACTATGAAGATGTGAAAGGAAGAGGAACCTTCTCTTCATCATCCTCATGAGTTTATCTAACTTGTTATTGATGGTGGAGAGAGAGAGAGTTTACCCTTAGATTTTAGCTTAGGAGGGATGGATGGAATAACTTCTTCAATTGCCAATCTCTTCCTTTTCGATGCTTGAGAAGATTCCATTTTCTTTGCTCCTTCCGCACATAAGGTGTACACATAGGTGTCTGAATGAATGACTTTGGCATTGATCAAATATGTGAGATCAAGGAAGTTTTGAGGGGTAAAAGTTTCTTAGTAAGGAATTGCTCATTTTCCTCATTAAGTGCTCCAATGAAATGGTAGATGGTTGTGACATAAGAAGGGAGTAAAAACTGGCTTTTTGGTTTTGTACTCATGTGAATCAATTAATCCATAAGGTATCTATCGGTTTGAATTGGCTTATTCTTGATGAGGCATAACAAAAATGCCAAGTCCTTTTATGAGACCTTTTCATTACCATCACCCCTTGCATTAATTGAAAAAGTGATGATGCGATGAAGGATCCACAAGGACAAAGATTTGATGTGTTTGGAGAGAGATGAGTGGGGGTCATGTTTGGTTTCAATAGAAATCTCCAACCAAAATTCGGAGTAGATTACGTCAAGAGTGGAGATGATGAAGGGTATATGTTCTCTGACTTGTAAATTGAAAAGAGAAGAAAGTTGGTTGAAGGTAATAAAATGAGGGTCGCCAAAGGCCCGAAACACTAACCCGTATTATCTTGCCTTTGATTCGGCTTTGTAGATTAATTGCATGGTGCACATGAACTCTTGCACAATCTCCTCATAACCAGGTTCATCACGAAATATAAACTCATTCCACCCTAGATTGGAGAGCAATGCACGAATCTCATCATTGATCCCTAAGCTTTCGAACATGAAGGTTGAAGGAATTTTATTAGGAAGAATCACCTTAGAAGAGTTCGCTTTGTATTTCTCCTTTTCTTCTTTGGTGATTCCCTTCATGAGATGAAGGGCAAGAGAGGCAGATGGTTAAGCCACTACCTTGCCCTTGTCCACTCTAAAGATTCTCATAGGGGTCATAACAGAAGATGAAGATTGCTTGGGAGGAATTGAGAGAATTTTGTGAGAGAGTGAGAATGTTTAAGTATTGTGAGAAAAACACTATTGAATGGGGTATATATAGCCTTTGAAGAGGTATATCAACGACTAAAAACAACTAGAAAAAGAATTATTAAGGGTTGGAAACGGTTGGCTATCAAATCATATAAATGTGAGGCGGTTACTCAAGTTCGCATTCGCGAATTCATGATTCGCAATTGTGAATTCCAGAAAATATGAGTAATGAAAAAACTTTCCTCAGAAATATGCACTGTAAAGGTCAGAATTTTGAAATTAATGATCAAAATTCACAGTGGAAAAGGATTTCGAGACCACAAATTGACATTTGACAGCCAAGTGAAATTGACTTGTAATTTGAGACCGTGAAGAAAGAATAGCGACCGCGAATTATGAGTCAGTAAGGATAAGAATGAAAGATTTTGAAAAAACTTATGATCCACTTAGAAATTAATAATAAAACCATCAATAACAATCATCAATCAAACACATCACACACATCACAATTAAACATAAGATTAAATAAAAATGTTCACTTGAGGGAGCTTCCATCAAGCATTCCCAATTCACTCTTAATGAAGTTCATCCTTTCTTTATTTAGAGGTTGAGTGAAAATATCTGCAAGTTGATGATTAGTGTCAATGAATTCTAACACAACATCACCTCTTTGCACATTATCTCGAAGAAAGTGATGTCTAATATCTGGGTGCTTACTTCTAGAGTGTTGGATGAGATTCTTTGAAAGATTAATAGCACTGGTATTGTCACATTTGATATGAATATGATTAGTTGTTTTGCCAAAGTACTTCAATTGTTGTTTCATCCAAAGAACTTGGGTACAACAACAACCCACAACCACATGCTCGGTTTCTGCGGTGGACAAGGCAATTGATACTTGCTTCTTACTAAACCAAGAGACTAAACATTCTCATATAAATTGGCAAGTCCCGAAAGTGCTTTTTCTATCTAAGAGACCTCCTGTGTAATCCGCATCTGAATACTCTACTAGGCTAAAGGATGTGTTCCTAGGATACCATAGTCTTAAATGAATAATGCCATGCAAATATTTGAAAATTCTCTTCAAAGCATTCAAATGAGACTCTCTAGGAGATGATTAAAACCTAGCACACATGCAAACACTAAACATTATATCCGACCTAGAAATAGTAAAATAGAGTAGAGATTCGATCATACCTAGATATCTTTTTTCATTTACCATTGTACCCGATTCATCTTTGTCTAGCTTGATGGTACTACTCATTGGAGTTTTTGCTACTTTGCATCATTCCATGCCAAATTTCTTTAGTATTTCCTTTGTGTATTTGGCTTAATTGATGAAGATCCCTTCTTTGAGTTGCTTGATTTGTAGACCAAGAAAGAATTTGAGCTCTCCCATCATGCTCATTTCAAATTTCCTAGTCATACACTTAGCAAATTTCTCACAAAGAGATTCATTAGTATCACCAAAGATAATATCATCAACATAGATTTGGACAATTAAAGTGTCATGCTTGTGCTTTTTAACAAATAATGTAGTATCGACCTTTCCTTTCTCAAAATCATTTTGTAAAAGAAACAAACTAAGCCTTTCATACCAAGCTCTTAGAGCTTGTTTCAATCCATACAAGGCTTTGTTTAATTTGAAAATATGGTTTGGAAAATAATGTGATTCAAAACAGGGAGGTTGTTCAACATAAACTTCCTCATCAATAATGCCATTGAAAAAAGCACTCTTAACATCCATTTGAAAAAGTCTAAAATTCATATGACATGTAAATGCTAATAGAATCCTAATGACCTCTAATCTTGCTACGGGGGCAAAGATTTCATCATAGTATATGCCTTCCTCTTGGTTGTATCCCTTAGCAACCAATTTAGCGTTGTTTCTAGTGATGACACCTTGCTCATCTAACTTGTTCGTAAGCACCCACTTACAACCTATAATTGGGTGTTCCTTAGGCCTAGGAACAAGTTTCCATACTTTGTTTATCTTAAATTAGTTGAGTTCTTCTTGCATAGCAAGTACCCAACTTTCTTCATCAATAGACTCATCAATTGACTTTAGCTCTAATTGAGAAACAAATGCAAGATTATTATCTAAGAGTTGAGATCTAGTACTTACACCCTTAGAGGTAACACTAATAATCAAGTCCTTAGGGTGATAGTTGGAGAATCTTCAATCTTTAGGTAGCTTTTATCTTGGTTTAACTTCTTGTTGATGTTGTGGTTCCTTATCCATCCTTGATGATTCACCTTTTTCTATGTCGCTATCATGTTTTCTTATAGTTTATTCTAATTCCAGCTTTTCAAGATCACTTACAAGATCATCAACAATAATACCTTTCCTAAGATCAAGTTTACTATATTCATCAAAGACAACATTCATAGACTCTTTAACTACCATTGAACTTTTATTGAAGACTCTATAATCTTTGCTAGTGGTGGCATAACCTAAGAAGATTACTTCATTAGTTTTGGAATCTAATTTTCCAAGATTATCCTTGGTATTCAAAATATAACACTTAAATCCAAATACTCTAAGGTATGATATCTTGGGTTTTCTAGAATTCCATAGCTCATAAGAGGTTTTATTGAGAATGAGTCTTTTGAAAACTCTATTTGCAATATAGCATGAGGTATTAATGGCTTCGCCCCAAAAGTAATTTGGTAAGGAATACTCATTGAGCATTATCCTAGCCATCTTTACCAAAGTTCTATTTTTTTTTCTATAACACCATTTTGTTGTGGTGTTCTAGGAGTTGAAAAATTATGAAAAATTCTATTCTTCAAACAATAATATTCAAATGATTCATTTTGAAATTCTTTTTCATGGTCACTTCTAATAAAAGTTATGAAGTAACCTTTTTCATTTGAAACTCTTTTTGTAAAGCTTTTAAAAGCATCAAAAGAATCAATCTTATGAGCTAGAAAAGATACCCAAATGAACCTAGAGTAGTCATCTACAAGGACTAGTGCATAATGCTTTCCACCTAAGCTAGCACTCCTAGTAGGTCCTATCAAGTTCATGTGAATAAGTTGAAGTGGTCTAAATGTACTTACAACATTTTTTGCTTTGTGGAAGGCATGGTGTTGCTTCCCCATATGGCATGGGCCATATGTCTTGTCTTTAGTGAAATTTAGCTTGGGAAGGCCTTCCACCAACTTCCATTTGGATAGGCTTTGAAGAAGATCCATACTTGCATGCACAAGCTTTCTATGCCATAACCAAGCTTCATTACTTAAAGACATGAGACACTTAAAAAATTGGTTAGCCAAATTGTCTAAGTCAATTGAGTAGGTATTGTCTTTCCTTTAACCCTTGAAAATAATCTCATCATCCACCAAAGTGGTGACTTGACATTCCCTATGATCAAAGGTGACCTTATTACCTTTATCAAATAATTGACTTACACTCAACAAATTATGTTGTAAGCCACTAACTAATAAGACATTTTCAATTAATGAACAACCATCCTTACCTATGGTTCCGATGCCAATTACCTTACCCTTGGCATTGTTACCAAATGTGACATCTCCACTTTCTTTCTCTTTAAGTGATGTGAATAGTCTTCTATTTCCGGTCATATGCTTTGAGTAACCACTATCCACATGCCAATTACTTGCTTTGGTGGTAGTCACATTTTCCTATAAAATAAGAGTCAATCACCTTTTCTTTGGTACCTAAGCATACTTGGGTCTTAGGGGGTTAGTGATTGAAGGGTCCTTTAACTTGAGGTGAGCCTTCCTAATAAAGCAATGTATGTTGATATGCCCATATTTCATGCAATAGTGGCATTGGAGATTAGATTTGTTAGTCTTCCTCCTATGTATGAATTTAGTATGAGTAGGATGTCTTCTCATACCATGGTCATGTGAATGCATGCATGTACATCTAAACATGGTTGGCTCTTTGAGTCTTAGCTCTAGAGCCTTAGGGAGCCTTCCCTTTGCCTTTAGGCTTAGGAGGCTTAGTGCTGGGAGCACTTTTCTTCCCAATCACCTCAATGCTTGAGGTTTAAGGTTGTAAAGCTCTAACAAATGTAGTTGTAGATGTAGAGGGAGTTCCATTAAAACCTAGACCATGCCTAATTAAAGGTGGTCTTTGTGACACAATAAGAGTGTCTAAACCTCTTTTCCTTTATGAAATTTAGAGATTGAGCTTCTAAGCTCAATGACTTCTCCTTTAAGAGAGTCATTCTCTTTTCTAAGTGAGGCTAAGGAAGAAGATGATGTAGATAATTTTTCAACAGATTTCTTAAGTTCTTCATTAGAAGTCCTCAATTCATTTACAAGCTCATTTAGAGACTTGTATTCATCTTCTAGTTTGAAGCACTTCTTCCTATAGGTTTTAATTTATGACTTATACTTGTCACACTTCATAATTAGAGCTTCTAAAAGCTCTTCATCTATATCATCTACCTCATAATCAGAATTAGAGTGGGAAGATGTACTTACCTCTTGTGAAGAGTCCCCTAGTGCCATAAAGCATATGTTGGCCACCTCTTCTTCTTCCTCTTCTTCACTTGAGCTGTCATCCCAAGTGGCCGAGAAACTCTTCTTCTTCTCCTTGTTCCATCTCTTTTTTTTCTTTAGCTTGGGACAATCATACTTGATGTGGCCTTGCTTGCCACACTCATAACAAGTGACTTCATTTGATTTCCCTTTAGGATTAGGAGTTGTTTTTATGAAACTTCTTCTTTCTTTTCTCCTTCTAATTAACTCCTTGGTCCTTTTTGAGAGCATTGCTAGCTCTTCTTCTTCATTGTCACTTTTTTCATCACTAGAGGTAGTTTCCACTTCTTTCTCCTTTATTGAGGATTTGAATGCCAAGGTTCTCTTCTCAAGTTTTTCAGATTTTTCTCTTTGACTCCTCATTTTGTTCATCTCCTCATCTTTCTTTAAGGCTAACTCATGAGTGAAGAGTTTGCCTATCAAGACATCTATTTGCACCTTCCTTATTTCTGGATTGGATTCTTGAATACTACACATTCTATCACCAAACTTTTTAAGAGACAAAGATTTCAAAATTTTGGAGTTTACCTCATGATTTGTGAGAATCCTACCAAACTTCTTCATGTTGGTGACGATTGCTAGGAGTCTGTTGTTCATGTCGATGATGCTCTCATTCTCCTTCATCATGAACAACTCTCACTCCGTCACATACATTTCTAGTCGGCTGGATTTCACCAATGTGGTGCCTTCGTGATAGTTCTCCAATGCTTTCCATATCCCATGAGTTGTTTGGTAATGTTATACTCTTTCAATCTCTTCTCTTGAAAGAGAACTTAGAAGAATTGTCATGGCTCTCTTATTCTTGCCATTTGATCTTCTATGTGCTTCAACCCACTCTTCTCTTGGAATGAGTTCTTCACTTCCATCCACTACCTTGGTGAGTGGCTTCCATTCTTTGACTACAACATCCCAGAGATCCACCACATCTGTGTTAAGGTAATTTCCATCTTATACTTTCAATGAGTATAGTCAGCTCCATCAAAGTAGGGTTTGAGGTGTGTGTGGATTCCTTCTTATGCCATGATCTTTATTCACCCAATGAAGGTTTGATTGTGAAATCTTGCTCTGATACCACTTGTTGGCCCTTAGCACCAATAAGAGGGGTTGAATTGGTGTGTAAAAATTAAAATATAAGAGTAAAAGAGAAATGAAAACACACGATTTATAGTGGTTCAGGTATAATTGACTCTATATTCACTCCCCAATTCTCAGTAATTGGGTATTCGACTAACTATCAATGGTGTTTTTAAGCTCACACCAAACTTTTACACTTGTGTTTTCTAAGGCTCACACAATAACCTTTACACTTATGTTTTAGATGCTCACATAATAACCTTTACACTTGTGTTTTTCAGGCTCACAGAACAACCTCTCTAGAGTGTTTTAACAGGCTAACACTACAACCTTTACAAATGGTGTTTATGCTCACACCGAACAATCAATTAAAGAAGAGAAAAGATTGAGTAACAAAATTGCAAGAGTTTGGTTATAAAGTTATTAATTCTCTTGCATTTACATATGTTTGGTGAGGTATTTATAGCCTCTACCCACCAAATAGACATTGCAATAAAACTGGTACAAGATATTTAAAGTGTGTTAGACAGATTTTTGCATTAAATGCTTGACAGTCTTTATTCGCAGTCGCTACTACTCATTCGTGGTCGCGAAATCCAAATTCCTTAAGGAAAACTTCGTTTGTGTCTAACAACTAGTCCACGTGGCAACTTTTGATTGGATTACCAGAAAAATGTAGCCATTGCCTTTCACCTGCTTTCAAAAGTTACGGTCGTGAGCTTTCTTGTACAAGTCGCGACAGAAGGACGCGAATTCGTCTACCAAAGATGGTCATCTTCTTCCTCATGATTTGTGGTCGCTACCAGTAAGATGCTTCCGTAAAATTTGACTTCCAATGGTTTGCTGAGACACTTGTCATACTGTGATTGTGGACTTGCTTTCCTCTTGAGTTACTTCGAAATTCGCGGTCGCGACTAGGGCATGACACACATCGCGAATTCGTCTGCCAATTTTTGACTCTATCATTTGGATGAATCGCGGCCGAGAATGACTCTGCGATTTCACCTGCTTGACTTCTTGCAAGTTTTCTAATGGATCGTGGTCGCGAATCCACGGTAGCTGTCGTGATTTAGAAGTCAATTTACATACTTTGAAGATTTTGAGCTACATCCAACTTTCAACTTAGATAAAAAAACTAAAGGCTGCAAAACAACACTAATTTGAAACATTTGACATGATCAATCTCCTTTGTCAAGATCAAAAGAGGTCCAAAAATTGGGGTTAACTACCCTAGTCCAACAAACTCTATAAAATAGCAAGAAACTAAAATTATTTATTTATGAACATTATTTTGACTTTGGAACCCAATTTAAATGGAATTTGGGACTGTTGACCTCAAGAATTTTTGTTATCATCCATTATGGTTCTACAAGGTGTTTCTAAAACTTTAGAATAGAGCAAAACTAGTAGTTAGGATTGTCTAAAGTATAAAAACATTAAAAGGGTTGCTTACCTCTAAAAAATAATTTTCATTAGGCTTGTTTTAAAGAAAAACATCTTCGCCATCACCAAATCTTTATAGCTAGCTATCCTAGATTTAATTGTAGTAGAGGATCAAAGCTTGTTCTGGTTCTTGAATTAATCTTTTTATCTTTTTTCATGATATGACATTTCACCTTTTGTTTTATTTTTTTTTCCTGATTTTGTTATGATTCTTGAATAAAATGTCCCTCTTTTCTTTGTTTTTGGTTTTATTTTCTTATTTTGTTTTGATTTTAAAAAATATAAATAGAATAAATGAAAGAAAATATGAAAAATATGAAAAACATCATTACAATTTAAGCAATTAATTTATTTGATTATGTTTTTTATTTCACCAAAAGCGTTTAATGTTCCTTTTTGTTTATAAAAATGATTTAAATAGTTTGAAATCAAGAGTTATGAGAAATAATAAATATAAAATTAATTTTAAGGTCAATTTGACTTTATATAATAATTGATGGTTGGAATTAAACCTCACTTCAAAAAAAATCTAATTTGATAGGTAGCCTGGCAGATACATAAAATCTAAAAAAAATCATGAGGGTGGCTTTAGTCTCACACGCTTGACAAGGAAATGTGGTTGAGATTTTGGTAAAAAATGTCAATTTCTTATGATTATGTAAAGAACGCCAACCTCTTCTTTTGTTCATGTTATGTGACCTAAAAAGGGCATAAGATTGACTAATTTTCCAAAATTCAGAGTACAAACATAGAGGGTCATGTTTTTCAACTTTTTTTTCCCCATTATTCTTAAGCTATAAAATTTGCAATAGTTCTCCATTTTCTAATCCTTTAGGCCACTGTTTCTATTCAAGTCACTTGCTCTTTCAGTTGTGTACAGTGAAGCAATTGCGTAGGTTGACAAAATTCTACACTGGCATAAGGGGGAAAAAAAAATAAATATACCATAAAAATTCATTCAAATTTGATTGTCACATTCTCATTTTTTGTACGTGGCTTTGATTAAATTTATTTCACTTAATTTATTAGTATATTTCTAAAGTTATGTTTGTTTACTAGACTAAGTAAAATTTTGTATCCACATAGATCTCCCTGATTTATTGTTGGAATTTTTTGTGTTTGGATACTTATTATGACCACCAAGTATGTTCAATTGTCATAAGTAAATGTTTATTGAAATTTGTACAACTTATTATTGTGATTTGTCCAATATGTGGTGATCCAAGGAAAAGTGGGGGTGAAGAAATGAACGGAGAACTATAAAAGTGTTTATTTATTTATTTTCATTATTGTTCGTAAATGATTTGAAATAAGTTAGTTAAACAATATTTTTTTACTTTATTTTGAATTAAGTGGTGTTATGTATGTGCATTTTCCTATTTCGTTGTTACGCCTAAGTTTTGGATGGGTGATTTGAATTTATTGTGATTTTTTCTACTTTTTTGTTATATCCAATAGAGATCAACCTCCTACACCTCCATTTCAATTAAATAAATACATTTTATACAAATTTATTGTGTTATAATATATACATTAATTTTTGAAGCATGCTTTCTCTTTCAACTAACTTCTTTATGTTGGCTTTAAGTATACATACCTCTATTTTCTTGTAAGTGGAATTGAATTTAACAAAAAAAAATTCAAGTAAAGTGACTTATGATTTGATGGATTTCAAAAAAGTAAAGTGATTTTTCCTTTATTTTGGTTTAACTTGGGTGATTTACTACTAACCCTTGGTTTATTAATTTTGATTTATTGATCATCTTGGTTCTGGTTTCTCGTGCCATACTGAGAGTCCATATCTATAGATGAGCATTGGAGATGCCTGGTAAGTATATTTTAGATTTTTCTAAATTAATATGTTATTTAAGTTTATTATATATATTTATAAAATATATTTATTTTCAGAGTGAAAAATTAGGTCACGATGCTATATATTTTCGAAGTGTTTGAGCATGTGCACATCAGCAAAAAAAAAAAAAAAAACTAGCAATACATCGATTAATGGTCTATAGGTGTAACTATAAGTTTTACTAAGATGAATAATTTAACATTTCACCTTTATTAATATTTAATTTTCCTTATTTAATTGTTTTTGATTAAATTCTATTTAATTTGTCACTAAAAAATAGAATAATTATATATGAGAGAGCTACTTAGCTTGAGGAGGGCTTTTCAGAGCCATGTCAGCTTGATGAGAAAGAGATATTCTTTCAGGCTATAAGGGGATAGAGGAAGAGGCACGTGTATGGCATGGGCCAACTTACACATGCTTTCTTTTGTTAGTTTGTGTCATCATCATTGACTGCTACTTCTCATCCAATATTTGAGGACCTACAAGCTACCAATTTTCAGGAGAAGATGGATGAGTAGAGGCAGTCTTTCCAACAACAATTTGAGGAGCAAAGATAGTAGAGAGATAAGATGCATCGTATTATTGTGGAGCTGACTTGTGGCCCTTAGGTTGTAATTGCTCATCCTCCCCTTGATTAGCCACCTCTCATTGATAAGCATATGGAGACCTGACTGATGGACTCATCTGATTTTTATGTACTTATGTATTTTGTGATTTTTTTTATGTATTTTATACATTATACTATATGATATTTTTTATTTATATTTCATTATATACATTTAGATATTTATACATTAATAATGATATTCTTTTTGATATTTTATTATTATGATAAGTTCAATATAAAATAACTTATCTATTTCAACAAATATGTAATTATTAATACACATTCAATGGATAAAAATAAAAATTTTTTTTAAAAATTAGTGATAGATTATGAAATATGTCGCTAACATAGTAAAAAATTAGCAACGGAAAACAGTCCATCATTAAAATCACTAGCACATCAATCTTAGTGATGATATCACTTCGTCACTAATTTACTGATGGATTTCCCTTGCTAATCTGTTGCTAAATTAGAGACAAAATATTTCATCACTAATGTAACATTCATAGCTAATTTCTCGAGAGTTGGACTCACAAATTTGTGACCACTTTTTCATTGCAAGTCCGTCGCTAGAGTTAATGAGAGACTCACAATATCGCTTGCTAATTGGTTTAACGAGGAACACCTTAAAAGTGAAATTTATCCATTGCTATTCTGATTAGTGATGGATTTTAGCTGCCACTAATCCATTTTTTTTTTTGGAGTGAAAATGGGTTAAATATTTCAACAAAAAATTATCAACTGAAACCCTCTTAAGAATCTCTCTTGCTCCAACTCCTTCAAGACTGAGGTTCAAAAATAATGAAGCTACCTTCTATTCTTCATCCTTAGCCTATGAAACAACTTCTAAGTACTCCGAACAAGATAAAACCCCAACATCAAACCAAATGGTCGTAGACACCTAATCAAATAACTCAATTCAGCACCTTAAAACCTTAACCTACGATTTATAGTTGCCAAGAATAATTTCAACAACATGACTTATAATAAACTAAAAAAACAAAAGCAAAACTTAATTATAATGCAATGATTCATATATATACTTGAAAAATGAACTAAACTAGACAAATCACAAAAAACATAAAATGCCAAACCAATCAAACACTCTATTTTTAGACTGACTCATCAAATCCTTAATTAAATCTCACTCACCACAACTCATACAATCCATAAACAAAAACCCATGAATTCAACATTCAGTGCTGCATTGTTACCATCAAAGTCGTTTGCTGCCTAGCCATGAATAAACTCAAACAACTGGTCATCATCATCTAAAGAACATCAACTGGAGAAACAACAACCTCAAGCCTAAGATCCCAAACTCATAGCTTCCCTCCTCTATTGTAATTGGAAGCAGTTTGGATTTCTTAAGAAAATCAATACCCTTTTGAGATAACCCATTTTTCTCTTCAGGGTCTTCTTGATTTGTGAGCTTTCTGCTGCCTCACTGTTGGGGAGACGATGATCTTTCTCCCTAAATATGGCCAAACCATATGAAGAAACAAAGGAAAGGGAAAAATGGAAAATTAGAGGGAATGCGAGATGGGTTTTGGGTTCAATTTTAAGTTGGGTCATTGATTCTTCAGCAGAACAACTACAAAAGAACAATTAGAAATTTCAATGGTGAGTTGGGCCATTAAACTTCCACTAGAGATCAAATCTTTGCCTCAAGCATGAGGTATTAATTGCCATCAAATTGGAATAGGCAGCTTCGAGAAGACCCTCATCATCAAATCGAAACACAACGATGATGGTTATGATCAAGTTGTGGCCATGGAGACTGTTACAACTATTGAGTCTGTTGCTTTGAATTTTGAATCATAGACAGTGTTACGATTTGGTGACAGTCAGGGTTAGGGTGGCAGTTTAAGGTCGACCCAAAGGGAGTGAATAGGTGCTTTAGCTACAATAATAAGGGGACTTGAAAATTAAAATTATTAGGGAATCGATTTTTTCAAAGTTGTGTTTAAATTAAAGTTGGGTTTGAATGAGCAAGGGATGAAGCAAACAAAAGGCAATTCAGGGAAGAAGAAATAATAGGTAGGAAGCTCTGGTTCAAATTGTAACTTTGAAGCTCTAGTTTTAGAATTAATGATAAGCAGGAAGAAAAAAAAATGGGAGAGAATTTAAAATTTAATTTATTGACTTTTCATTTTTTATCAATAGAAATTGCGTTAAAAATATATGGAAGTCCCATTTTGTGTAACGAAATAAATATATAGAAATATTTTAGTATAATTTTAGAAATAAAAAGATTAAATAATCTAATATGTAAAAAATCAGGGGTTAAAGTACCCAATCTTAAAATTAAATATATTCTTATTTCAATTCTTAATTATTTTTAAATTATTTTAGTAGATACTATATTTTAGTATTTGTGATATTAATATAGTTTTTATAATAACTTTATTTATAATAAAATTTCATTCAAAAAATATATTACAATAAAAATTTGATTTTGTTTAATTTTACCTATGGATTTAAATCTATAAGTAAATAAATTATCATTAGTCTACAAGTAACTTTTGAAAATAATCAACTAAAATTAAATGTCCTTTATCTCAATTTTGAATTATTTTTAAATTATTTTATCACATATTACATATAATATTTGTAATACTAATATAGTTTTATAAACTTTATTATAATATTAAAAATATATTTTTAACACTTTATCTATAGATTTAGTTGTGTAACTAAATTGATAACAACATTTATAACTTTACCTGTGAAATATATCCTGTAGGTATGTATGTAAATTGATAATAGAATTTTTAATTTTATTTGTGGAATATAGTCCGTAGATAATTCTTTATAACTTTAACTATGAAAATAAGTCCATAGATAATTTTGCTCTCATTACCTATGAAATTAAATTTGTAGGAAATTTTGATAATGATTAAATGATGGATTAATTTCATTGATATTATTTTTAAGATTTTATTTAACTAAAAGTTGTTTACTGCCCAACCATGAACAAACTCAAACAACTAGTCATCATCACCTTAATAATTTCAACTGGAGAAACAACAACCTTAAGCCTAAGATCCCAAACTCATAGCTTCCTTCCTCTATTGTAATTGGAAGTAGTTTGGATTCCCTAAGAAAATCAGTACCCTTTTGAGATAACCCATTTTTCTCTTCAGGGTTTTCTTGATTTGTAAGCTCTTTGCTGCCTCACCGTTGGAGAGACGATGATTTTTCTCTCCAAACATGGCCAAACCATATAGAGAAACAGAGGAGAGGGAAAAAAAGAAAAAGATAATCTGAAAGGGCAAAATGGAAAATTAGAGGGAATGTCAAATGGGTTTTGGGTTCAGTTTTAAGTTGGGTCGTTGATTCTTCAGTAGAACAACTACAAAAGAACGACTGGAAATTTCAACGGTGAATTGGGCCATTGTACTTCCACTAGAGATCGAATCTTTGCCTCAAGCATGAGGTATTAGTGGACATCAAATTGGAATAGGTGGCTTTGAGAAGACCCTCATCGTAAAAGTGAAACACAACGATGATGGTTACGATCAAGTTGTGGCCATGAAGACTACTATAGTTTATAAGCCTATGGTGGTGAATTTTGAATCATAGTCGGTGTTTCAATTTGATGTCAGCCAGAGTTAGACTGGCAGTTAAGGTCGACCCAAAGGGAGTGCATGGGTGCTGTAGCTACAATAAAAAAGGGACTTGAAAATTAAAATTACGAGGGAATTGATTTTTTCAAAGTTGGCTTTGAATTAAAGTTGGGTTTGAATGAGCAAGAAAAAGAGCGAACAAAAGGAAACAAAAGGCAATTTCAGGAAGAGGAAATAAAAGGAAGAAGAAATAATAAGCAAGAAGCTCTAGTTCAAATTGTAATTTTGAAGTTCTAGTTTTAGAATCAATAATAAGCAGGAAGAAAAAAAATGGTAGAAAATTTTAAATTTAATTTATTGACTTTTCATTTTTGATTAATAGAAATTGAGTTAAGAGTAGATGAAAGTCTTATTTAGTATAACGAAACAAAAATATAAAAATATTTTAGTATAATCTTAAGAAATGAAGGATTAAATAGTCTAATATAGCAAAACTCAAGGGTTAAAATATTTAACCCTAAAATTAAATATATTCTTATTTCAATTCTTAATTATTTTTAAAGTATTTTATTAGATACTATATTTTTAGTATTTGTTATATTAATATAGTTTTATAATAACTTTATTTATAATAAATTTCATTCAAAAATATATTATAATAAAAAATTTTGTTTCTTTTTTTTAATATATTTATTGTGGATTCAAATCTATAACTAAATGAAATCCCATTATCCATAGATTAAAGTCTATAAGTAACTTTTGAAAATAATCAAATAAAATTAAATGTCCTTTATTTCAATTTTGAATTATTTTTAAATTATTTTTTTTATCACATATTACATATTATATTTGTAATACTAATATAGTTTTTATAAGAACGTTATTTATAATATTTTTATATTATTTTAAACTTTATTATAATATTAAAAAATATTTTTTTAAAGTTTATCTACAGATCTAGTTGTGTAACTAAATTGATAACAACTTTTCTAACTTTGCGTTCGAAATATATCTTGTAGGTACGTATGTAAATTGATAGTAGAATTTCTAACTTTATTTATGAAATACATTTTGTAGGTAATTCTTTATACTTTACTTATGAAATAAACCCATGGATAATTTTGCTCTCATTACCTATGGAGCAAAATTCATAGGAAAATTTGATAATAATTAAATGATGGATCAATTTCTTTGATATTATTTTTAGAGATTCTATTTAACTAAAATCGTTCATTGCCCAACAATGAACAAACTCAAACAACTGGTCATCATCACCTACAGAACATCAATAGGAGAAACAACAACCTCAAGTCTAAGATCCCAAACTCATAACTTCCTTCATCTATTGTAATTGGAAGTAGTTTGGATTCCCTAAGAAAATCAATAACCTTTTGAGATAACCCATTTTTCTCTTCTAGGTTTTTTTGATTTTGTGAGTTTTCTACTACCTCACTGTTGGAGACACTATGATCTTTCTCTCCAAACATGGCCAAACCATATGGAGAAACAAAGGAGAGGGGGAAAAAAAAGACAACCTGAAAGGGAAAAATGGAAAATTAGAGGGAATGTGAGATAGGTTTTAGGTTCAGTTTTAAGTTGGGTCATTGATTCTTCAGTAGAACAACTACAAAAGAACAACTGGAAATTTCAATGGTGAGTTAGGCCATTATACTTCCACCAAAGGTTAAATCTTTGCCCCATGCATAAGGTATTAGTTGCCATCAAATTAGAATAGGTCACTTCGAGAAGACCCTTATCATCAAATTGAAACACAACAATGATGGTTACGATCAAGTTGTGGCCTTAAAGACTGGTATAACTTAAAACTCCCTCTTAATGAAGTTCATCCTTTTTTAATTAATAGGTTTGGTGAAAATATTCGCTAATTAGTTACTTATGTCAATGAACTCTAACATAACATTACCATTTTGCACATGGTCTCTTAAGAAATGATGCTTAATGTGTATGTTCTTGCATCTAGAATGTTGGATTGATTCTTTGAAAGATTGATGACACTTATGTTGTCACATTTGATGGGAATATGATTAATCTTTTTGCCATAGTCCTTAAGTTATTGTTTCATTCATAAGATTTGAGTGTAACAATAACCCATGGCCACATATTTTATTTTAGCAATGGACAAGGAAACTAAAACTTGCTTATTGCTAAACCAAGAAATAAGACACTCACTAATAAATTGGCAAATTCCAGAAATGTTCTTCCTATCAAGTAAACTACCAGTATAATCTACATCTGAATACCACAAAAGACTAAAGGATGAATTCTTAGGATACAAAAGTCCTAAATGCATAGTGCTATGTAAATATTTCAAATTCTTTTAACTGCATGCAAATGAGGCTCTTTAGGATAAGATTGGAATCTAGCATAAAAGTATGCACTATACATAATACCGGGTCAAGAAGTAGTGAGATAGAGAAGAGAACCAATCATATCTCTTTACTTATTCTTATTTATTGGATTCCCCGATTCATCATTGTCAAGTATAATTGTTAAGCTCATTGATGTCTTGGCACTTTTGCAACCATCCATCCTAAGCTTTTTTAGTAGCTCTTTTATGTTTTTGGATTGGTTGATGAAGATACCCTCTTTTATTACTTGATTTATAGACCAAGGAAAAACTTGAGCTTTACTATCATGCTTATCTCAAATTTCCTAATCATACACTTAGCGAAATTCTCATAAAGAAATTCATTAATAACACTAAAGATAATATTATCAATATAAATTTAAACAATTAGTGTATCATTGTGATGTCGTTTCATAAATAAAGTAGCATCAACCTTACCCTTTGAAAATCATTTTTCAAAATAAATGAACTAAGCCTTTCATACTAAGCTCTAACAGCTTGTTTCAATCCATATAAAGCCTCAGTTAGTTTGAAAACATCATTTGCAAACTCATGATGCTCAAAATCTAGAGGTTGTTATACATATACTTCATCGTTAATAAAACTATTCAAAAATGCACTATTCACATCTATTTGAAAAATTTTGAAATTCATATGACATGTATATGCAAGAAGTATTCTAATTGCCTCTAACTTTATAATAAGGGTAAAGGCTTCATAATAGTCAATGCCTTCATCTTGGTTGTACTTTTTGCCAACCAATTTAGCTTTGTTCATAATGACGGGACCTTGCTCATCTAACTTATTCATATACACCCATTTATATCCAACAACTAAATGTTCTTTAGGTCTTAGAATAAGCTCTTAACTTTATTTCTCTCAAATTGCTTGAGTTTCTTTTTCATAGCAATCACCCAACAATCATCATAAAAAGCCTCATCAATTGATTTGGGCTCAATTTGAGATATAAATGCAAGGTTATTATCTAAGGCTTTGAGTTGAGCTTTAATACTTACACCCTTAGAGGTCTCCCTAATGATGAGTTCCTTCGAATGGTTATTGGAGTACCTCTAATCCTTAGGTCACTTTGAACTTAGTCCTTTCTTATTGTGGTTAAGCTTGCTCAATCTCTTGAGGTTGTTCTTTTTCTTTTTCTTTAACTTCAACTTCCTTTGGGATCAAGTTTATCTCAAACTTCTCAAATTCACCTATAACAAAAGAACTTTTCCAAGATCAAGTTTACTAGATTCATTAAAAATAACATTTATAGACTCTTCAACTACCATGGACTTTTAGTGGAGGAATAACTTAAGAAGATGCCTTCATCAATTTTGGTGGCAAATTTCCTAAGGTTGTCCTTAGCATTAAAAATGTAAAATTTTCACTCAAATAATTTAAGGTATGGAATCTTGGGTTTTCTTCTATCACATAACTTATAAGAGGTTTTATTCAAAATTGGTCTTTTGAAAACTTTATTTGCAATATAGCAAGCAGTGTTGATGGCTTCAGCCTAAAGTAATTTAAAAGAGAATAATCATCCAACATAGTTCTAGCCATCTCTACTTATGTCCTATTTTTTTTTTCTCTCTGCAACATCATTTTATTATGGTGTTCTATGAGCTAAAAAATTACGAGAAATGCCATTTTCCAAGTAGTAATTTTCAAAATTCTCATTTTTGAAATTCTTTTCTATGGTCACTTTTAATATTATAAATGTAACAACCCTTTTCATTTTGAACACTTTTTGCAAAACATTTAAATCATAAAAAACATCATTCTTATTAGTTAAGAAACTAAGCTAAGTAAACCTAGAGTAATCATCAACAAACACATATGTGAAATGTTTCAAGCGAAGCTAGAATTCCTAGTTGGTCCAATTAAGTCCATGTGAATGAGTTGAAGAGGTTTAGAGGTACTTATAACATTTCTAGAGGAGGATTGATGTTGCTTCCCTATTTACCAAGGTTTATATGTCTTGTCTTTGATGAACTTGAGTTTTGGAATACCATCTCCAAGTTCTCTTTAAAAAGGTATTAGAGAAGTTTTATGCTTGCTTGCCCAAGTCTTTTATGCCAAATCCAATACTCATTGCTAATAGAGACAAGACACTTGAATGATTGATTAGTTAAATTGTCTAAGTTAATTACGTAGGTATTTCCTTGTCTTTCACCTTTGAAGACTACATTGTCATCTACCAAAATAGTGACAAGGCTTTCTCTAGAGTCAAAGGAAACTCTATCACCCTTATCACATAATAGACTTAAAATTGAAAAATTATGCTTTAAACCATTAATAAGAAGAACATTATCAATAAGGGGGTAACCCTTTTTACTAACACAACCAATGTCAATTACCTTACCCTTGATATTGGTATAGTTAGAAGTTCTAAGCTTTAATGAAAGTAAGAGGAGAAGATATGGCCTTTGTGATACAATTAATATATTTAAGACCTCCTTCCCCTTGTGAAATTTAGAGATACAATTTTTTTAATTCAATAACTTTCAATTTTGAAGAATTTAAAAAATCATGAGAGAGGTTTAATAAATTTTATTCTAAAGATTTCTTAGTTCATCATTAAATGATCTCATGTTAGAAATAAGTTCATTTAAGCTTTTGAAATTCTTCTTTAGCTGAAAACATTGTTTCTAATTAAATTTCATTTTGGATTGATATTTATCACATCTCAAGGCCACAAAAGCTCATCATCAAGACTATTTTCATCACAAGATTGGAAAGAAGAACTTACCTTATTATAAGAGTCCTTTTATGCCATCAAGTAAAGGTTGACAACTTCATTCTCTTCCTCTTTTTCACTTAAGTCATTATCCTAATTGGCCTTAATGCCCTTCTTCTTCATCATCTTTGTGGTTTGCTTAGGATAATTAGATTTCAGGTGCCTTTGTCTGCTACATTCATAGTAAGTCACATTATTCTTCTTCTCCTTATTGTTGTTAGATAATATCTTTCTAAGGTTACTTGTTTCTCTTCTCTTCCTCATTAACTCCTTAGTCCTTTTTAATAGCATGGTCAGCTTTTCTTCCTCTTTATTAATCTCATTTGAGTCACTAGTGTTTGCCTTAATTTCTTACTCCTTGTTTTATTCTTTGTCTCTAATGTTTTTTTTTAGCTTCTCATTCTTTTTTATTATCATTTCATAAGTGAGTAGCTTACCAATAAAGGCATTAATTGAAATTTTACCAATGTCTTTGTTGGCTTCTTTTGTACTAGCAACCTTGCTCCAAATTTCTCTAAGGGAAGAGTTTTAACAATCTTAAAATTGACATCTTCGTTGGATACATGTCTCCTAAGCTTCTTCATGTTGTTGATAATGGCAAGAAGCCTATTGGTCATGTTGGTGATGCTTTCATTTGTCTTCATCATGAAGAGCTCATACTTCATCACATACATCTGCATCTTTCTTGACTTAACTATCATGGTACCTTCATGATAGTTCTATAAAGCTTTCTTAATTTCATAGGCACTTTGGCAATGTTAAACTCTCCCATATTCTTTTCTTGAAAGAGCACTAAGAATTATTGCCATGGTTCTTTGGTTCTTGTTATTTTCCTTCCTATGTTCTTCATCCCATTCTTCTCTAAGGACAAGCTCTTCAAATTCATCTACCATTTTGGTGGGTGGTTTGAACTCTTTTGCAACACCATCCCACACATTAATGAGATCACTATATAGATACATCTCTATTCCATAATTCTAATAATCATCAATAGTTCCATTAAAGGGGGGGGGGGGTTTAAGGTGAGAGTGGTCCATTCATTGGCCATGATTTTTACTCAAATAATTAAGGCTAGTTTTTGAGACTTAGCTCTGATACAACTTGTTGGCCCTTGTGTACCAAAAACAGGGGTTGAATTTGTGGCAAATTTAAATTTTAGAGGTTAATAATTAAAAGATAAAAAAAGGAGAGAAGAAAGAGATCATGACATAATAAATTTATGGTGGTTTAAGTGTTAACAAACCCTACATCCACTATCCAATTATCCAATTGAGTGTTTCACTAATGCACAAGGTGTATTACAAGCTCATACCTAACTTAGTGTTTAGGCTCACACCTATCCCCAATTATAACTTGTGTTTAAGGCTAATACATAGCCTTACAAAAGTTTTTCCTAACTAAGGCTCACTCTAAAATCTAATATTTAAGTGTTTAATGCTCACATTTTACCTCTACAAATAATGAATATAATGAATACACTCTCAACAATCAAAGTACAATAACAATAAAAAAAGACAAATAGAGACTTGAGAAATTAATTTGCAAGAGTTTAGACATAATTAATGGCTATTCTATTGCATTCAAAGCCATTTGGGAGAGTATTTTTAACATACAACCACTAAATAGCCATTAGAAATAAAACTATCTTTAAATCTCTAAAGTATGGTGGGAAATCCTGTATTTAATGCTTATAAGAAAGATTTCATGGTTGGGATGCCTCAATCACAATCGCGATTTGCTTTTAGTGTTGACATTTCCATTTTGCAGTTGCGATCTTCAAAATGTGTCTAACAACTAGTGATAAGTGGCATTTTATCATTTGTTCCTTAGACTATCCATTACAATGCTCCATTGTAATTCATTGATTGTGATTGTGAATCCCTGCTTCTCTATTGCGATCTAGGATCACGTTGGAATAGGGGACACAATTCTCATCATCTATTAGCTTAGGCCTTTTTGTTCAAAGTTGCTCCTCGATTGCAGTCGTGCTCTTAGACTCACGATCATGATATTCAAATTGAAAAACTACTCTTTAAACACATTACATGCTTCAAGTGATTTCCCAAGTATCCATTGTAGCTCTTTTTTAATATTTGAAGGTTGCAATTATGAATTTAATTTTCAATTGTGATTATGGATCATACTGAAGATCTCGGTCATGACGCTAACCAAGTACTAGCCTAGACAAAATGGTTCCATCTTTAATCTCATTAGTAGTCACAACTCTGAGGTAATGGTCATGAATTGCCTTTTTTGGCCATGATTAGCTTGTCTTGGGTGTAATTTTTGATACTTAGAGAATTTGCTTCCTTTTGACTTCTAAACTTATTCTAACTTTATTTGCTATATGAATAACACTTGATACACTCATTAGTGGCTATGAATCTAACTTATCAAGATAAAAAAAAATGGTTATACTGAGTTTGACTAACTTGGTTCAACATAAGTGATAAAAAACCATCCTACTATTCTTCTTTCTAAAGTAGAAACTATCCCAACAATGCCAAATTGTGTCTCGCTTTTCATTTTTATTCGAACCCCACCATAAGAGGTTCATCATTCTCTATAACTTCTCTCATAAAGACACAAGGATCATAGATGTCCTCATACAATATGTTGGAATTGCCTAAGCCACAACTTTGATGAGCACTTCTTTCCCTGATTGAGATAAAGATAAAAAAAAAAAAAAAATGCTTATACTAAGTTTGACCAACTTGGTTCAACATAAGTGATAAAAACCCATCCTACTATCCTCATTTTTTAAAGTAGAAACTGCCCCAAGAATGCCAAACTATGCTTGCTTTTCATTTTTATTCGAATCCCAACATAAGAGGTTTATCATTTTTATAACTTCCCTTATAAAGACGTAAGGATCATATATGTCCTTATACAATATATTGGAATTGCCTAAGCCACAACTTTGATGAGCATTTCTTTCCCTATTTGAAATAAGAACTAGTTTTTCCAATCTTGCAACCTCTTCCACAAGTGATCCTTTAAAAAGCTAAAAGTATGCTTTCTTCAATTTACCTATAAAAGAAGGAAAACTAAGATAGTGACCTGTATCTAAAGGAAAAGAAATGCCCAGCATGGATGAAATGCTTGCTTTCATGCCTTCATCAACATTCAATCTTAAAAATATCCTTACTTAAAAAGTTGATAGCTTGTCGTGACATCGCTCATAGCTAAGAAAAATATTATGAATTTTCTCGTACTTCTCTATAGTAGCTTTAAATAAAAGAAAACTATCATTAATAAAGAAAGCATAGGAAATACTAAAGGCTCCACAACAAACCTTAAAACCATGCATTTCTCCTTTTCTCTTAGCTACAAAAATAAGGGTTGGAAGTTCTTCTACATAAATGATGAATAAGTATAGGGAAAAAGGGTCACCCTATTTTAGACCTCTGCTAAGATTAATAGGACTAACCTCTATATCATTGGTAATCATAGTATAAGACACTAAAGTAACACAAAGCATGATTAAGTCTATCTAAGGACTAGCAAAACCCATAAAACCTAAAACTTCCTTTAAGAAATCCTAATTAACACAGTTATAATCTTTGCTGAGCTTTATTTTCAAAGCTACATCTCTAAATTTATCCTTTGATTTTCTTTTCATATGATGGGGTAATGCAAATGCAATAATTACATTATTTAAAGTGGATCTACTTAGGACAAAAGCTTACTAAGACTTAGAGATATGATAAGGTAAAATCCCTTTCAATCTATTTGCTAATACTTTTGCAATGATCTTGTAAAGAATATTGTGAAAAGATATCAATCTCAAGTCCCACATGGTAGTTGGGCTTTCACACTTTAAAATCAAATCAATCAAAGTATCATTGAGACTAAAGGTCAACTCCCTTCTTTTTAGTCAAGACTAACAAGCTAAAAAAAAAAGTTCCTTCTTATTGATCGCCAAAAATGCTAATAAATATTAGATTTACATTGTCCAGACCTAGGAATTTATTCGAATGCATTTGTGACACTATAACATAAAATTATTCAAAATAAAATGGGGCTAAAAGTAACTCATTATCCACTTAGAACACTTTATATTGAACACTTACAACACCACCCAAAATAATAGAGTCTAGAGCTATGAATAAATTAATAAAATGCCTTTTAGCCACATCACACAAACCATCAATATCCTCTATATAGTTGCCACTATCATCCTTTAGCTTGTTAAACCTATTGTTTTGACATCTATAAGAAGTGATAAGAATAATTTTTAGCATATTTTTTAGGTTATAAATTAGGAATTTTCTTATTTTCATTGGTTTTTATTTTTTAGTTAATTAATTTTTATTTTTGTTTCTTTGATTTTCTAGTAGTGTTGCATGGCCCATGCTTTAGACCATGGATTTACTAATAAAGTTAACTAGTCATTAGTGGCATATTCAAATTTAGCATATTGTGTGTCGGCCGTGGTATGACCCATGCTTTGGGCCATGCAAGTCATCAAAAAGCTATTTTAGCTCATTTTTTTTAAAGACATATGTGACTTATTCCAAAAGAGAGTCTGGTTGAAAAAAGAGCAGTGTTAAGAGCGAAAGTGGATCTAAGCTCTATATCAAATTTTAAAGAAATTTTATGAAGAATGGAGGCTTTCTCTTGAGGTTTTCATTGGTTTTAGAATAACAAGAATTTTTCTTTGGAAATTCTTCTGCTCAAATTGATGGATTCTTTCTTTTTTGTTAATTTTTCTTCCTCCATAATGATCTAAATCTTTAATTTTAAGGATTAGGGTGAAAACCTAATACTTATTTCATGATTGTATGAAGAGATTTCGCTTAAATTTGTGATGGGCATCTTGATTTAATGTGTTTGAACTTAATTAACTATTATGTATGATGGCCACATATGTGCAATACCTAAGACTTTAGATCGTAGGGCAAAAGTGAAATGCCTAGGATTAGTCCTAACACATTAATCTAGAAGAGTGAGGCCATAAAATTAAACTTGACTTTTAAAGGTATTTAGGGATTATTCATGGAGATTACTGCATTGTTATTAAAATTTGTGACCAAGAAAGCAGGCTTAATTTCAGTAAAAATATACTTAATATTGCTTGAAAAAGAGGATTGGGAAATTTAGTAAAATTAATCTTCAATCACAATTAAACCAATTCTTTTGTGTAATTATTGAGTAGTATTATGGTGGACCCAAATTTCCTAGAAATTATTTGCATAAGGGTTTCTTTTAATTCAATTTTAGTTTTTGTTTAATTATTCTGGCAATTTTAGTTTTTAATTATTTCCTTCTTAATAATTCAATTGCTAGATAATAGGAAAATTGAGGTTTTATTGGTACTTGTGTGAATCAATCTTCATGGGAACAAATTTTACTTTTCATTGTATTTCTTGAGCGATTTATGTACTTGTAAGGATTTTATACCCAACAAGTTCTTGGCACTATTGTCAGGGATTAATTTTTCATAATATAAATTTCACTTAAGATTTCTATTAATCTTGTTTTAAAATTATCCATTTTTAGTTTTTGTGAGTTTTGGTTATGTTTTATTTCTTTTTATAGGTGAATTGCTTGGTGTATGTAATGTTCAGAAGGCCTAGAATTTTTTGAATTTGATCTTGAAATCGAGGATACATTTCACCTTTAAAGGTGAATCCAAAAACATTAAAAAGAGTTGCATGAAAGTAATAATGGTCGACGAAAGGCAATCATGAGCTTTGCGAGATTTCATTATGCCACACACTCATGAGATTCAATTAAGCACTGCTAGACCTACTGTTGCATGCAATAATTTTGAGATTAAACCAATGATAATCTAAATAGGACAACAAAGTACTTTTGGGGTTAAAGCTTATGAGGATCCAAATACATATATTGCTAACTTCTTTGAGATTTATACAACCTTTGAGATTCATGGGACAATAGATGATGCAATTTGCTTGAGATTCTTCTCCTTTTTTTTTTTTTTTGAGGGATAGGGCTAAAAGATGACTGAATTCTATGAAACCTAACTCATTTGCTACGTGGGAGGAGCTCTTATAAGCTTTCTTGGCAAAATATTTCCCATTAAGTAAGATTGTGCAATTGAGGCAAGATATCATAAGCCTTGTGCAATAGCTTGGGGAGATATTGTATGAAGCATGTGAGAGGTACAAGGAGTTACAAAGGAGGTGTCCACATCATGGCTTTTTGGATTGGTTGATAGTCCAAACCTTCTATAATGGCCTCAACCACTCCATTCCATTCTATTAATGTTGCAACAAGTCATGCACTCATGGAAAAGTCAACCAATGAAGCTTATTCATTGTTAGAAGAGATAACCTTAAACAATTACTAATGGTCAAGTGAAAGGAGAATTAATAAGTGAGTTTAGGTGTCCATGATATTAATTCCTAGAGCATGTTAAATGCTAAGGTGGATACTCTTACAAAGAAACTTGAAGGACTGTGCATGCTATCAATACTCAATCATTGAATGATGAATGGTGTGGGGGGACACATCGGTACTAAATGCCAGGTGGGGAGCCCTTTTATCCTAAATTCAGCCAAGCAAGTGCAATATATCTCTAATTTCAATAAATAGCCCAATAATCTATATTCTAACACCTATAATCTTAGGTGGGGGGATCCCCTAACTTTTTATAGAGCAATCAAGCTAAGCCTTCTCATCCTCTTAGTTTTCCTCAAAGGCAACAAGGTAGAATTCCTATAGCCTAACAAACTCAATAAAAGGATAAGCAACCATGGGAAATGAAATAGTTCTTAATTGAGAAGTTTGGAAAGATAAATACCAAACTAGACAAAATAGACAAGCTTAAATTGAGGGTGAATCAAATCGAGCAACATAATTGAAACTTGGAGATGTAAATTGGGTAATTCGCAAAAATGCAAGGTACACTCCCAAGTAAGAGTAAAAATAAACCAAAAGAGTAATGCAAAACATTTACTTTGAGAAGTGGCATGAAGATATTTCACCCCCCACCTAAGCACAAGCTGAAAAGTGAAAAGGTAGCCCGTGAAATGCCTAAAAATCTTGGAATTCCAATATAAGAAAATAATATCTCAACACCATAAATTCTAGATAAGGAAGACAATATGGAAAAAAGCTAAAGGGGAAGAGGAAAACAAGCCTCCTCTAGCAAAACATTATGTTCCACCCATCCTTTTTCCTCAACAGTTGAAATTTTATAAGTTAGACAAGCAATATGCTAAGTTCTTAGAGATTTTCAAGCAAATTCACATTGATCTTCCTTTTACCAAGGCCTTTGCTTAAGTGATAAAATATATTAAATTTCTCAAAGATCTTTCGCTAACATGGGGAAGTTTAATCAATATGAGACCACAACCCTTTCTGATGAGTGTGGAGTAATCATCCAAAACAAGATTCCACCAAAGCTTAAAAGTCTAGAAAGTTTCTCTATTCCTTGCCAAATTTCTAATTACAACTTCGATAGAGCATTATATGATTTTAGTGCTAGTATTAGTCTAATGCCTTTTTCGATTTATAGGAAATTGAATCATGCTGAGATCTAACTAATCATGGTGATATTGCAACTTTTGGATTGATCTATCAAATATCTGGTTAGAATGGTGAAAGACATTATCATGAAAGTAGGGAAAATCTACATATCGATGGATTTCGTTGTGCTTGATATGGATACAGATGTGGACATGTCATTAATCCTTGGAAGACCATTCTTAGAAACTGTAGAAACTATAATTAATGTGAACAATGGAAAACTAAACTTAAATATGATGGGAGAATAAAAGGAGTTCAATGTCTTCAAAGCAACAAAATAACCTTCTTCTATTGAATATTGCAATAAGGTGGATGTGGTTTATAAGCTCAATCAACAGGTAAAGAGCATCCTAAAATTCATTTAGAGCTTGTATGGGTTTAATGGGCATCACCATCGCATGAGGATCATGAAATTATAAGTGCAACCAAATTTTTGGAAGCAACCCTCTATTTAAAAATTGTAGGTTTGAAATTTGAGACAAGATAAGGATTTGAGATAAGGTAAGGCTCTTTATTCCCCCCTCAATTAAAAATGCTCAAGTTCTAGAGTTAAAACCTCCTCCTCTTTATGTAAGGTATGCATTTCTTAGTGATGCTTATGATATATAAGGAGAAAAACTAAAGTATGGCATATAAGCACATCCACAAACACTTTTTCGAAGTTGGATAGTAGGCGTTACTTTCTAAATCTTGACTTAGACTCTTTTTGGGAAAGCTAAAATCACATTGGTCTAGATAGTTTAAAGTGATACAAGTGTTGCCACAAGGAGTTATATAGTTATAAAAAGAAGATACCAATCATTCAAAGTGAATGGCCATCATTTAAACCCTTATTTTTATGGTGATGCATTATAAAATGGAGAAATTCTTCTCCTAAACACTCATTTGAACTAAAAATTATGAAAAAGTCAAGCTAATGACTATAAATAAACATTTGTTAGGAGGTAACCTAATTGTTTTAGTCATTCTAGTTTTTTATTTTAAATTATTTATGTTTTTTTAGTTTTTAGTCAATTCAGTGTTTAAATTCTTAGAATTTTAGTAAGTTTTCTAGTTTAATTCTTAGTTCTAATGTTGTTTTTATGTTTAATTTGAGTTAATTTAGTTTATTTTAATTAATTATAGGTTATTTTAGAAGCAATGATCATGAGGTTGTAGTATTAGATGTAGTTGTAAAGAATACAATAGTACAAATGACTAAAAATAGAGGAAAAGATAGAATTTCAATTGTAGACAAAGTTGCATGGGCCATGTAGGAGCCTAGTGGCAGGTCTGCATAGCT
Source organism: Omphalea diandra (assembly GCA_949677035.1). Lineage (NCBI taxonomy): Eukaryota > Viridiplantae > Streptophyta > Magnoliopsida > Malpighiales > Euphorbiaceae > Omphalea > Omphalea diandra. The sequence continues at coordinate 95,073 of CATIWR010047849.1, read as the reverse complement.
AGTAAAGGAAGTTGGATCATCAATGTTAGGCTTAATTTATGTGTAGATATTTGATAGGGTTTAGGTTCAAATTGATGTTAATCTATGTTTAAATTATGTGATTTTGAGTTAATTTGTGTTATTCCTCACATTTGGTTGTTTTGTAGGTGATTTAACAAGTTTGGAGTGAATTAGGACAAAAATGGGCATGGATAGAGCTTTAAAGACCAAGTTAGACATTTGGATGCATAAGAAAGAAGAAGCTTTTGTCGCACTTGTTGTTGTAACTTGTTTATGTCTAATGGATGTTATAGGTTGTGACCTTAGTCATAGGCCATGACTTGGACGATCCATAGTTTATGTTTTTGCATAAATTTCAGGGTTCTTAATGAGTACAAAAAGCCTATACTTAGGGTTTTCAATAGGGAGGTGAGAAAGATGCAGAAAAAAGAGTTTGATAGAATAAAATAAGGGAAACATGAAAGGAGATGAAGTGTAACAGTTTAAAGCTTTATTAGATTAAAGGAAGAGATCAAGAGAACATCTATCAAGACCATTGGGAGACTTCACTTTTCCTTCTCTTGTTTCATATTTCCATTGTTAAAGATAAAACTATTGCTTTTGTATTTGGCTTGTTTTATAAGTATGTTAGGCTAGATCTTTGTTCTAGGATCTTGATGTTGCCATGGATAAATATTGATTAAGTTTTGATTTCAATGAATATATTTGGCTTTTGTTCTTTTGCAAGTAAACGATTTTTTTATCTTAATGCTTTTGATTGCTTGATCACTAATTACATGTTTTGTGTTTCATTTATAGATCAGGAGATTATAAATTGAAATATACCTAGAATCATTTCCTTTAGGTTAATTGATGAGTTGAGATACCTGCACAACCTATTGCTATCACATAAAAGATTGCTTGTGTCGATGAAGTAATGCATTCTTAGTTCACATCGAGAGATAGATCTAGAGGAATGGTTACATATTAAGTGACATACTTGAGAAAGAGCCTTAATAACTAGAGAGTCAATCGGTAGTAATATGTTCTAATCTAACATATCATTAAATGATAATTGATTTCATGATTTTCTATTGGTGAAGTCAAGTGGCCTAGGTGTTTTATTCATAAGGTTTTCTTCTTCTTAATTGCTTCCATATTTTTAGCCATTCAATTACTAGATAGTTTATTTTCTTGCATTGTTAGTTTAATTATTATCTTTAATCTTCAATTTCTAGATAAAAATAAGATCATCACATTTCAACACTTATTGCCCTTGTCTCTATAGGACAATATTCGCACACACTTTGAACTATATTACTTTGATCATCGTTCTCTTATGATCACTTGCATTATGGTTTAAAAATTAATTTGAAAGAAATAAGATAATTCTGATAATTAAAAATTTGTGCTCAATAATCAAGTTGGAACCATTTTGCTAAATTCGATTAAACGTCTAATATGTGGATCAAAGAAATTGGCATCGTTGCCTAGGACATAGTGCTTTCTTATTGGAAGCTTTGACTCAATTCTTAATTTGGAATTTTTATTTTCTTTTTGTTTGATTTTAGGTAGAGACTTACATGCAAAGAACTAGGAGTTTAGATGTAGAAGAGAAAAATTTGGAATCTTTTAATCTTGGGAATGAAAGAACTCTTAAAGTGGGTATAAGGAGACAAAGATTAAAAGAACATCACCAAATAAATCAAATGAGGGGAAATTCAGTTAATGAAAGGTCTATAGGGGACTTTGGAGTCCTAATGCTTGATGAACCACAACTAAGAGTGACTAGATCAACTATCAATGCTAAAAACTTTGAGATCAAATTGGCTATTATTCAAATGGTGTGAAATAATCAGTTTAGAGGTCTACCGCATAAAGATCCACACATTCATAGAATAAATTTCTAGAGATTTATGATACTTTGAAGTAAAATGTAGTTTTCAAATGATGTTATCAAACTAAGGTTATTTTCCTTTTCACTTAGAAATAAAACCAAGTTTTGGTATCATTCTATGGCTCCGAGTTCAATCACTATATAGGAGTAATTATCGCAAGACTTCTTAAACAAGTTCTACCCTCTAGTAAAGATGGCTAAGTTGAGGAATGACATCTTTTCTTTTGCTTAAATAGGAGGAAAGTCTCTCTATGATACTTAGGATAGATTCAAGGAGTTGTGAAGGAAATGCCCTTACCATGGTCTATCAAAGTGGCTCATTTTATAAACTTCTATAATGGTTTTAGTCCTTCTTTGAGGAGTATTTTAGATGTTGTAGTTAGTGTAGCACTCACGACTAATGTAGAGGATGCAACCTATCAATTACTTGAGGACATGGCTATAAATAGTGATCAATAGCCAACTAAAAGAATTATGCCAAGAAAGGTAATGAGAGTTATGAGATTAATCAATTAACTGCTATGCAAGCCCAAATAGCCAACTTATCCAAGCAAATTAATTCCATGAATGTATTGTTATCTCTTCCCCAAGCATGAAAATGACTTCTTGTAAGCTTTATGGAGGAGGTGGTCATGTGAGTAGTGATTGTTAGGTTGGTAATCTATTTAATTCTTTAAATGCTGAGCAAGTGAACTTTATGGGGAATTTCAACAATAGACAAGACAATAATCCTCATTCCAATTCTTGCAATCTTGGTTGGAAAAATCATCCAAACTTCTCATGGAGTAGGAATAATGCCTTAAGGCCACAAGCACCCTCAGGTTTTCAAGCACAACAATAATAGGAAAAAAAATTAGGTTTAGAAGTTATGATGGAGAAATTTCTTATCAAAATTAATGAAAGGATGGATGCGCAAAATGAAGCTTTGAAAAGGTTTGATGCTAAAGTTGTTCAAATCGATAAACATCATTCTTCATCTATTTACACGTTAGAGTTACCATCCAATTTAGAGGTCAATCCTAAAGTGCATGTGAAAGTTATCACTTTGAAAAGTGGAAAAGAGGTAGGAAATAGAGTTAAAAAACTTAAAGAGCAAGAAAAAGAAGAAACAACTAAAGAGCTTAAAGAGAAAGAAAAAGAAGAAACAACTCATAAGGAACCTAAGGAGAAATCACATGGAGCTAAGGAAGAAGCTAAACAACTTACCAAGGTGCAAACTTATATGCCTCATATTTCATTTTCTTAAATATTAAAGAGTCAAAAGGATGACAAAATAACTAATGATTTTGCTAAGTTCCTTGAAATTTTTAAGGAGATTCAAATCAATCTTCCATTGCTTGAAGCATTAGGTTAAATGCCTTCTCATGTCAAATTTCTTAAAGGTATAATTTCTAATAAAAAGAGGCTTATAGAGAGTAAAGTTGTAACTCTTATAAAATAGTATAATGCTATTTTGCAAAATAAGCTTCCCTAAAAAGTCAATGATTTGGGGAGTTTTTCTATACCATATGAAATTAGGGAATTAGAATTTGATAAAACATTGTGTGATCTTAGTTCTAGTATTAACTTAATACCTTTTTCTCTTTTCAATGAATTGAAAATAGGTGGGCTCAAAAGCGTAAAAATATCTTTGCAACTAAAGGATAGATCAATCAAGTATCCCGTGGAGATTGTTGAGGACATTCTCATTAAGGTGGACAAGTTCATTTTTCCAATAGATTTTATGGTGTTAGATGTTGAAGAAGACTATAAGATACCACTAGTCCTAAAAAGACCATTCTTAGCAACAGAGAAAGGCCTTATTGATGTGGAGCTTAGTAAATTAGCGCTAAGAGTAGGAGATGAATAAGTGGAGTTTGATATATAAAAAATCAAGAAAACACTAATGGTGGAAGAAAGATGTTGGGAAACAAAAGGCATCAAGGATGAAAAAAATAAGAAAGACTAGAGTTAAAGTGGCATGATAAGCACATAGTGCAACGTGAGTTCAAAAAAGTCAACAAGTATTGCTCTATAACTTTAGGTTGAGGTTATTTATTGGAAAAATAAGGTTAAGGTGGTTGAGGCCTTTTATGATAAAGAAAATTTACCCACATGGAGTAATAGAGATAAAAAATCACTAAGGAGAGATTTTCAAAGTGAATGGACAACACCTCAAATCTTACTTCAGGATATAGCCTAAGAAGCATGAGGAGATCTTCCACTTTAGCACCACACTTGGTTAAAAAAGAAAAAGGGTTAAGCAATAAGGCCTTAAAATAGCGATATTGGGAGGCAACCTAAGTTTTTAATTTTTTTTCTTATAATTTATTTATTTTTTCTTTTATTAGTCAGTGTTAATAAAATTTTGAATAAAAGTCCTTCATCTTTTTGATAGGTTGCTATGGAGATATTGGAAGAGAATGAGATATTTGAAGCAAGCAAAATGAAGGGGTCTCAATATAAAGGAGAGTAATAAATTTCATTTGAATATTTCATATTAATTTAGTGTCATGATGTTATTTAGCCTAAGTTGTGACATTTGAACTAAGTAGTAATTTTTTGTTGAAATGTTTTTATTTAATACCATGTCAAACTGGTAAATAAGGTGAGGATTAGTAGTCATTTAGTTAGGAAGAGTGTGTGGAAATTTCTAGGTGTTTATAATTACTTAATCTATAAGCATAAAGATGGGAGTTATCATCTATAAGTAGAGGAAAGAAAACTACTGTTATATTCTTCCTTTATTATTGCATTAGAGATTAAGATGGAACTTTCCCTAGCGAGGGTGAAAGAAAAACAACCCTTACCTCTTACACTACTCAATTTGAAGCTTCCTAAACCTAAAATTCCACCTCCAGTTACTGGAATATCTACTCCAGAACAAGCAATAATTTTTTATTATTATCCTTAAGCTTACCTGAGAGAGAATGATTGTCCATACTCTCTTGAGCAAATATAACAATGGAGTATGTTGATAAGAGGATACCATGTCTCTTTGAGGTAGACATATCATCATCAAGTGAGGAGGAAGAAAAAAGTAATGAACTTATAGAGATTCATGTTTCACTACTCAGGAGAGAAAGAAGGAGGCCAAAAAAGAATTAATATGTATCTTGCTTTGGTTTGTAATCTTGTAGATTAAACCCTGTAGGGTCTAGAGTTTCACATCTTTATTCTACTGTGTTTATTTTTATTTTCAAAATCTTAACGTGTTGATTAAAAGTTTATAAGGTTTAAATTTTAGTTTGAATGTTTATTTCATGTTTTTCAATGTTAATTTGATGTTCAACGTTTGATGTTTTAAGAATTATGCAAAAGGAAAATCTTGATTTGATGCATTTTAGTCATTATTCATATGTTTTGAAGGTGTTTGATACTAGTTTGCTTAGGAAGATGGGAATTGAAGAAAAAAAATGAGTGTCAAAATTGAGCACTATTGCATCACGGGTTGTGACTAGGCCGATGGGGATAGGCCATGACCAAGTTGTAGGCTGTGATGACCTCATTTTGTTACGAAACATGGCCTAAGATATCACACCTGAGCTATGACAACCTTGTGGCTGGAGCTTTTTAGAGAGTTTTTAAACCAATTTGAATTTTCAATTTTCCCATCCATCAACCATTCCTTTTGGTCTATAAATAGGCTCAAATTCTTCCCATTTTCACTCACACTTGAATTCAAACACTTCATTAAAGTTTGAAAGCAAGTAGAATTCCTTGAAGCATCAAAATTTCTCTTTATCATTTAGTTATTCTTTAGCATTCTTATTATTCCATAACCACTACCATCAAACCATCACTATTCTCATCAACTCATGATGGCATCAAAAACATCTTCTTCAAGAAAAAATGGGAAGCAATATAAATAGGACTAAAAGACATATCATCAAATTATGGTGCAACATTTCAATTCTTCAATGATGAAAAATGTGAGAGATTTCTTTCATTAGATGCTAGAACATATGTTGTAGGTAGATTTTTTGACAAATCAACTTTGGTGTAACTAGAGGTCATATAAAAGATGAGAAATCTTTTAGGTAGGTTGGGTTAGGAGAAATTTGCATTTACACACATTCCATCTTATAAAATACTCAATCTTGAGTTCTTTTGAACATTGTATTTTAAAATGAGCATGAGACTTCCATTGTCTTTAAACTTTTGCTAATCTATATACTATTGAACAAACCATTATGAGAGATGCATTTGGCTTCTACAGAGGAGGTATGAATGATCATCCCAAAAACTTTAGTGTTAGAGCATTTTGGGAAATATTTTTGAGTCAAGATGGAATGAATTTTCATTAATCCTTAAGTGGGACCATTAAAGATAGATGTTTAATAATACTTCATAAGTTTATGGCTTATGCAATCTTTAAAAAATAAGAAGCATCTAAGGTCTTTAAACGAGAGATTTTTCTCATGTGGTGTGCTCAAAATAAGCTTAAAGACTCAAGTACTCATTTCAACTTTCAACAATTGGTAGGAATAATGAAAAATCCTATGCAAATAGTAGGATTAGGGCATATAGACATAGGTTTGGCTATGTTTTTATATGGTTTTGATCTAAATGAAATGGATGAAGAAGTCTTACCTATTATGTAACCTTTCAATCTTACTACCTTGGAACGAATGGAGATTGTGGCATGCAAATTTAGAGGACCAAAGTTTACAAGACCAAAGAATCAACAGCAAGAGGAAGAAGTTAAAAAGAAAGGTGAAGAAGAGGAGGAGAAGGAAAAAATTCTTGTTGTTTCACCTATTAACACTGTTCTACAAGAAGAAGGAACTAGTGCAATGCCAAAAATGCCATGGAATTTAGTTCTTCAAAGGCTGAATACTATGGATGGGAGATTGGCAAGAATGGAAAGGGTCCAAAAGCATCAAGATTACAAGTTAAGCAATACTTTGCTAGAGCTAACATAGACTTGCCTTTTCCACCAGACAGTTCATGATGGACTATACTATGAAATTGTGTCTTTGGTTTGTATTCTTGTTGATGTTGTGTTATGTCATGTTTTAGGCTTGTTTTCTTGCATTTTTGTTTGTTCTTTAAGTGTAAGGCGCCCATGTACCATTGTTTTATGTTTTTTTTTTCTAATTTGAATGGATAATGTATGGAAGTGAAAGCTAGTGGAATTTGCTTTTGCTTGATTTTATTTAGCTTATTTTTAGTTTGCTTTTTTTAAAAAAATTTTTATTTCACTTGGCTACTTAGTTTTTCTTGTTTTCTTAAGTGCCTATAATAATATAGGCTACATGAAGGCAGAAAGTTTGGAAGCAATCAACCTTTCACTAAGATAAAAGGTGACTGTTTCTTTTTATACTACCTTTTTCTATCTTTTATGCCTTATACTACATGTCATTGAGGACAATGACATATTTAAGTGTTGGGGAAAAGGATTGTGATCTTAAGCTTGGACCTATATTATGCTTGCAACTATGTATAAACTTTAAATAGACCATTTTTTTGTGTGATTTTTGCAAAGATGTGTAGCTTAGTTAAGCTTTATTTAGTAATTATTATGAGTTTCTTGCTATGAAAGAGATATCAATTTTAGGATGATTTTGAAATAAATGAATTTAGAGTTATTTGCTATTTTTCAAGGAGTAAAACTCATGAATTTAAGATAGTTGGAATTCAATGAGATTATATTTTGCATGCATGTTAAAGCAGGTATTTAGCTAGCTATGAATAAACATAATTGCATAAGCTTAAATGAAAATAAATTTATGCCTAATTAATTAACAATGATGAAGTAGTTTAAGATATATGATTTAGGAATGAACAAAACAAAATAAAAAGAAAGAAATAATAACTATGCTATTTCTGGGATGCTTAGTAACTAGGAATCTTCATGACCAATGTTGATTTTCATATAAAATGACAAACTAGAAGCAGGAGTATGCAAAGCATTCGAATGAAGTTATATGTTGAGTAATTAGGTGCATTCATCACCAATATCTGTATTTGAGTAAAAAGACATATTAACTCTTCAAAAGAAATATAATAATAATAATAATAATAATAATAATAATAATAATAATAATAATAATAATAATAATAATAATAACAATAACAATAATGTGTATGAGAAAGATGAATCCTAATGATCTCATTAACTTAAAGATATTCTTGTCATTGTTAATTAGTGAAGGCACTAGTGATCTAACATGACTTACATCATGATTATGCCTATAGATGGTTTAGTTAGTTGTATTGTTAAGATATATATGGAAAAAATAATTTTGTTGTTTCTAAGTATCCATGAATGAGAGAGTTGGGCTTTCAAGGTAATAAACTAATCTAAGTTTGTTCACTTCATTGAGTTCTTGATTGGTGTATCTTTTGTAGAAATTAAGGGATTACCATTGTAATTATGATGAGGCTATACATGTCTTACAAAGATGATGAAATTTTGGGTTATTTATTCTTTGTTACTTGAGGATAAGTAATGGTTCAAATATGATGGTATTTGTTAGGCTTAATTTATGCATACATATTTGATATGATTTAGGTTTAAATTGAAGTTAATCAATTTTTGAATTAAGTGATTTTGAGTTATTTTGTGTTATTTCTCACATTTAGATATTTTATAGATGTTTTAGCAAGTTTGGAGCAAATTAGGACCAAATTAGGCTTGGATAGAACTTTAGGGACCAAGTTAGGTGTTTGGATATGTAAGAAAGAAGAAGCTTCTATCACGCTTGCAACCAAAGTCACAAGCTACAACTTGTTTATGTTTGGTGGAGGTCATAAGTCTCAACTTGGATGATCTATAGCCTATTTTTTGCCTAAAATTTAAGGTTCTTGAAGAGTATAAAAAACCTACACTTAGGGCTTTCAAGATAGAGGTGAGAATGGGCCAAAAAAGATAGTTTTTAAGAGAAGAAAATAAGGCAAACATGCTTCAAAAGGAGATTAAGTGTAAGAGTTTAAAGCTTCATTAGATTAAATGAGGAGATTAAGAGAAGATATATCAAAACCATTGGGAGATTTCACTTTTCCTTCTCTTGTTTCATGTTTCCATTATTAAAGATGATGTTGTTGCTTTTGGATTTAGTTGGTTTTGTTAGTATGTTAGGCTAGATCTTTGATCTAAGACCTTGATGTAGTCATGGATAAAAAGTATTTATTTTTTGTTTCAATGAATATGTTTGGATTTTGTACTTTAGCAAGGAAATGGTTCTTGATCTTAATGTTGTGATTACTTGATCACCAATTACATGTTTTATGTTTCATTTATAGATCGAGAGGTTAAAAATTGAAATATACCTATAATCATTTCCCTTAGGTTAATTTATGAGGAGAGATAACACTTAACCTATTGCTTTCACATAAAAGATTACTTATGTTGATGAAGTAAGGTATTCCTAGTTCACATTGTGAGATTGATATGGAGGAATGGTTACATATTAAGTGACATACTCAGGAGATCCTTAATAACTGGACAATCAATCAATAGTTGCATGTTCTAATCCAACATATCATTGAATAATAATTGATTTCGTGATTTTCTATTGGTGAAGTCAAGTGTCCTAGATGTTTTATTCATAAGGTTTTCTTTTTCTTAATTGCTTTAATCTTTTTAGCCATTCAATTACTTATTAGTTTATTTTCTTGTATTATTAATTTAATTATTATCTTTAATCTTCAATTATCAAATAAAAATAGGATAATCACATTCTAGTACTTATTGACCTTATCTCTGTGGGACAATATCTGCACATACTTATGCACTATATTACTTTGGTAATTATTCTCTTGTGGTCACTTGTATTATGGTTTAAAAATTAATTTGAAAGAATAAATTAGAAATTTGTGCTCAATAAACAAGTTGGAAGCACTTTATTGGATTCAATTAAACATCAAATTTATGGATTAGAGAGTCAATTTCATTGAATTAAAATAAAGTCAAGTTGCATAGGTTGTGCTTCAGCCCATGTAGATGTCAAATGGGCCCTCGCTTAAAGTCCATCTCTTCCTTCTAACCCTAAACAAAACTAAACCTAATCCTCACCCCCAGCGTTGCCAACCTTCCCCAAACTACCCCATCTTCTATCTCTTCCAGAGCCATAGAAAGTCTCTATGATTATGATCCAAATTATGGCAAAGAGGAAGAGCTAGAACTTTAGTTGGTTCCTCCCCCTTGAAGCGTCCATTGAAAACTTGAGACCTAGAACCTTTTTTATCATTAAATAACAAACTACCTCCTCCATCACCGTCGACACCAGTTCCTTTCATACCAAACTTAAATTTCAAAGACCAAACATAAGGCCTACTACCAAACCCTAACAACCTAAGGCATCAAGGCTAATAAATTTTATTTTGAGATTACTCTATAAACCCTTAAGTTAAAAGGGGAGGTGGATTGGCTACTTACCGACATTAGGTTGGAAAGCTTTGCCCACTTCTAGCTACCCACCTACATCAGACTCACCTTAGAGTTTCTTATAACCCTTAATTCACAGCCAGTTGAAGACTTTAACAAACCTACTACTTATATTGTTCGACTATTGGGCACTATCAATAGGGTGTCAATGGACATGTTCAATGAAAAAATCTTTGGATTCCTAAATAAGGTCACATCACCCCTCATTTGACAGATAAAAAGTAAGATTTTTGGAAGAACATCACATCTAAAGACTCCAAATTCGCAATAAGGCATTTTAAAATCCTATGAAATAAGAAGCTTAGCCCTTCGTTATGTGCATCGATTGTTAGCATACAACGTCTTTGCTAAAGGTGAGAATTTGGGATTAAGCACAAGAAATGATATTTTCTTTTTATTGTGTATGGTGAAGAGGTAGAAGCCAAATTGGGGTGTTTAGCTCTTATAATAGTTACAAGTAGTAGCTAAGTCCACAATAGGAAAAATTACAACCAACTTTATTGCTACTACTGTAACTTCTTTTATAGGTTTTTGATATCGAGAAACAACATTATAAGTTGCTATGACAATCGAGTACCTCTATTACACCTTCCTAGTACAAATCCAAATGAGTAAGAAGGTGGGAAATCGATATGTGCTAGCTAGGAAGGAAACAACACCTAAGGGAGCACAAGACGATGGTTAAACATCTACTATAACTTCAACTCCCATAAATTCCCAAATTCTGGAGAGCAAATGGATAATAGGCAACAATAAATGCAAAACAAATGATCACCTTCTCTACATACATAGTTTTCCAATAGCCTCCACTAGCATTGAAACAATGATTTTAAATTTGCACCATTTTATTTTTCTTTATTTCCTTTTGTTTTAATCTACATATAATTTAAAATTTATAATAATGATTTAAGTTGGAATTTTATTTTATAGATGTTACTGATTTAGGTTTTGAATTGGTACTGTTACTTTGGGATATATATTGTGTTTAACTATTGTAGGGTTAGGACTAGCAATCTTATTGCTGTTGTTTTTGAATATACAGGTTAGCTTTAGTTAAAGAAATTTGTTTGCTAATATGTTTTTTAAAATTTGGGACATCAGTTGCTTAGAAGGTTGTTTTCATTGTGAATTATATGTTAGGCAATGAATAGGTGATAAGAAGACTATGTTGAGGTTGTGAAAATTGTGTTTATTATTTTGTAGGTGAAGGAACATAATTGTCATTCTTGAAAAATTAGCAACAATGGTTGCTAATTTATAAAATAAAAATTAGGTGTTTAAATTGTGAATTTCTTTTATGGTTCTATTTTTAAAAGTGGGATTGAGTATTTTAGGGATATAGTTGAATTTTGCTTATTAAGACTTATGTGTGATTAAATGGTTGATTTTCAGTTGAAGCAGTTGTAACAATTGAGTTAATTATGATTTTCAACGTGTGAAATTAGAAATGTTGATGTTTCGATTGGGAGTGTCATCCAATAGTTATGGATTAGGGTGTATGGTGATTGTAGAAGAAATTTTTTGAACTAACATATTATTATATAGATGTTTGAGAATTTTTGTGGATTACTTATGTATTGTAGGCATGTTGATAGATTCAAATGAAAGTGCATGGCCTATAACATAGACCATGCAAGGCCTATGCACCACCACTAGATCCTTTTTCATGTGCACATGTATTGTTTGTTCTATTTACCATTATGCATTGATCTTATTACTACAAATTCACTATAAAGGGAGGTTGAAATGTGAAAATGGATTTGAGAAATGGACAATTATAGAACTTCAAAATTAGCACAAAATGTGTTTGAGTCTCATAAAAAGGGGAGTGAATTTCTTTTGTCCTTGCATTTGAATTTTCTTTTTTTAAAAATTTTAAAGACAATGTTTCGTCTAAGTTTAAAGGAGGATTTGAATGAGTTCTTTCAATTTTGAAATTCTTTTATGAATAGAGAGTTTGATTTATTATTTTATTCGTGTGGATGAAATTCTTTTAGGGTAATTGTTTGCTTTAAAGTTAAGAGGAATTACTTGAGTGTTGATCAAGCCATAATTTGTGAATTTTGAATTTTTTATTACTCAAATGAAATTATGCTTGATAATTTTATTGGGAAGTTTAAACATTTAAATAAGTTTTGAATAAATGATGTAAGTAATTTTTTGTTTAGGTTGATTAACGAATTTGCTTGAATCATTATACCTAGGAATTGGTTACTTTTTTAATTTCAAGCATAAGCATGCTAGTTTGTTCAAGACATTTTCACTAATTCTAGAATAAGAATACAATCTTTTTGAGATGAAATATTAATTCACACTTAATTAAGGAAATGATTTAGTCATTGTTTGCATTAGCCCATTTAGATCTTTCCATACATTATCAATTTTATCCTTTGTACCATTTTTGAGCTTTAAAATATACTCTAAGAATGTATATAAGCTTTTTATTGGTATCCTTAACCTTATTACCATAAAACCCATATCATGGCTTACCCACTAAGAGAATTTTAGTAGTGAAATATTCTAAGTGTCATAAGAATTTTTATTTTGTATTAAATTATGATTAAATGAATGATGGTTGCTAGAGAGTCAGAGAAGGAAATGATCGAAATAAGTGGAAAAGTTTTGATTACCTATGATAATTTTAGTGTCACTTGATTATTTTCATTTTTTGAGTTCTCTTGTTTACACCTTTTATCCTCTTATTTGGCAAGCTATTTTTTCCCCTTAGACACGTTAGAAGCTGATAAAGACTTTTTTATTCTTGATAAGTATGTAATATGTTGTTGCCTATGAAATTATTCATAACTTTATTTAGGAAGAGGTTTGACAATTCTAATATGTGTTATGTTTATTTTTAAATTACATCAAGAAAGAAAAAAACAAAAAAAAGTTGTATTGTGTTGTTTGCATATTTCTTGGTTGAGTTATATTTGGAATTGCTTGTAAAATTTTGAGAATGAACTTCAATGTTCTAGATTTTCTTATAAGCTGATTGTTCTAATGTATTATTGAGTATTCTAAATTTTAGTATTTACATTTGTGATTTGATAAGCCTTTTATTTTTTTTTCCCTTTGCATAAGGACAAACAATACTCCAAGTTTGGAGGAATTTGATAGGAATAATTTTTAGCACATATTTTAGGTTATAGATTAGGAGTTCAGCTTATTTTTATAAGGTTTTTATTTTCGAATTAGTTGATTTTTTGTTTCTTTTATGTTTGCATAGGAATTTTTCAAAAAATGAACTGAAATTGTGATTTTTAGCAATTTTGCATGACCTATGCTTTGGACCATGCATTGGCCAGTAGAGTTGACTAATCAACAATGACAAATTCGTAGTTAGTAGATTGTGCATGGGCTGTGGTTTGGCTCATTCTTCGGGCCATAATTTTATGTGTTAAGCATTATGTTAGCAAATTTCTTTTGAGCTTTGTGTTAAATTTTTGTTAAATGAATGATGGTTGCTAGAGAGTAAGAGAAGGAAGTGATCGAAATAAATAGAAAAATTTTAATTACATATGAAAATTTTTAATGTCACTTGATTATTTTCATTCTTGGAGTTCTCTTGTTTGAACTTTATCCTTTTCTTTGGGAAGCCATTTTTTCCCCTTAGCCATGTTAGAAGTCGATAAATACCTTTTGATCCTTGATAAGGTATCTAATTATATTGGTGTAGATTGTTTGTGTGTTCTTACCATGGAATTATGCATAACATTGTTGAAGAAGAGGTTTGACATTTCTAGCATGTCTTATGTTTGTTTTTAAATTGCATTAAAAAAAAAAGGTGTATTGTGGTGTTTGCATATTTCTTGGTTGATTTATACTTGGAATTGCTCGTAAAATTTTGAGAGTGAACTTCAATGCACTAGATTTTCTTATGAGCTGATGGTGCTAGTATATTATTGAGTTTTCTAAATTCCAAGATTTACATTTGTGATTTGAGAAGCCTTTTATTTATTCTTTCCTTTACTTTAGGACAAATAATACTCCAAGTTTAGAGGAATTTGATAGAAATAATTTTTAGCACATATATGAGGTTATAAATTAGGAGTTTTTCTTATTTTTATAGGATTTTTATTTTGGAATTAATTGATTTTTTGTTTCTTTTATGTTTATGTAGAAATTTTCAAAAAAAGAACTGAAATTATGATTTTCAGCAATATTACATGACTCATGCATTTATCAACAGAGTTGATCAATCAACAGTAGCATGCAAATTACACGTGGGTCATGGCATGTTTCATTCTTCGAGCCATGCAAGCCATTAGATCCAGATTTTTAAAAGTTGTTTCAATTTACTTGTTAAATACATGTGACCTATTCCATGAGAGAGTCCTGGTCAGAAAAAGAGCACTTTTAAGAGTGAAAAGTGGATCCAACCTCTATTCTAAGTTTTAAAGAGATTTTTTGAATATTAGAGAGCTTTCTCTTAGGGTTTTTATTAGTTTCAGAATAACAAGACTTTTTCTTTGGAAATTCTTCTACTTAAATTAATGGACTTTTTACTTTTTATTTCTTTTCTTCATTCATGATGATCTAATTCTTTAATTCTAGGGATTAGAGTGAAAGCCCAATATTTATTTCATGATTATATGAAGCGATTTTGCTTTAATTTGTGATGGGTATCCTACTTTAGTGTGTTTAAGCTTAATTGACGTGTATGTATAATGGCCACATATGTGCAATGCTTGAGACTCTAGATCATGAAGTGAAAGTGAAAGTCCAGGGTTAGTCCTAACACATTAAACTAGAATAGTTAGACCATAAAAGTAGGTTTGTCTTTTAAAGATGTTTAAGGATTATTCATAGAGCTTAATGCATTGTTATTGACCATGAAAGTAGACATAATTTCAGTTAGTAATAGACTTAATTTTGCTTGAAAGAGAGTATTAAAAAATTTAGGAAAATCCATCTTCAAGCATAACCTAATCATAATTGAACCAATTCTTTTGATGTAATTATGAAGTAGTATTGTGGTAAACTCAAATTCATGAAAAATCATTTGCATAATAGTTTCCTTAATTCAATTTCAGTTTATTGTTTAATTATTCTTGTAATTTTACTTCTTAGCTATTTTCTTCTTAATAATTTGATTACTAGATAATAGGAAAATTAAGGTTTTATTGGTATTTGTGTGAATCAATCTTCGTGGGAACAAACTTTACTTTTCATTATATTAATTAGCAATTTATGCATTTGCAACGGTTTGATACACAACAAGAAGCCATAGAATGAAAAAAAATTAGTTGTAGAGCTTTCAATCTATCTTAACCCTTTAATAAGTCATGCTTAGCCTTACAAAATTCAATACTACCACTGAATCTTCATGCAAAATCACGACCCTAAGCTGTCATAATTAAAAGCATGATGATAATCTAGACACTACATTCGACCCTTCGAAGCCTACTAATTCTGCTTCATCATATCTAAGAAGCCTTCCTCAACCATCCGTGCATTCTCAAAATGGAACTAATGGCCTTGATGAGCTTGGGATAACACCCTAGAATCCATAATTCTAAAAATGAATTTGTATGATGGATGGAGATCAAACGAAGATTTAAAAACAAATGGCTTATCAAGAAATTTTTAAAACTAATTGACTGAACCTTTATTATGCTCCATGTCAAAGGAAATCATGAAAAAGAAGATAATGAAGATTATGATCAAATATAGCCTTTTTAAAGCCTTATCAGGATGAAAAAGCCTACCTTTCTTATCTTTATGACTAACCAAATCATTGAAATCACCAAAAGTGCATTAAGAGGTCGATGCATGGCATGTAAAACTTTGATAAAATTCCACACTTCAGCTCTCTTATGCCTTTCAAGAAAATCATAATAGCTAATTAGACACTAATCATCAATTCTCCCTCCTTAACCACTATGTCTATATAGTTAGAGGAAAAGCCTGTGACTAAAATAAACCTATTCTGCCATAAAGCAGCTAAGCCTTGACCTCTACCAATCTGTCAATTATAAATGCCCCATCAAACTTCAAGATCTTACAAACTTCTTCCACCTTATTTGTATTTGAAACACCATAATGGGCTTTTGAGATTTCACAACCTCTTTTAAATCTCTAATTATCTAAGGATTTCCCATCTCTTTTAAATTTGTAATTATCCAAGGATTTCATAATCCTCTATAGTTCCAAATAACAAACCTCATTACTAATGGCGAGTTTGATCATCATACCTCACCATTTAGAAATTCTCGTAAGTTCTCTTAATGCCATGGTCAATAAAGGGAGCATCTAAATAGTTTGTCTCAAGGATAATATTTTCGCCAGTTAACATAAAATCCTCATTCCTTTTAAGCCTCAGACCATCCCTCATATTTTTCTTATCATCTAAAATTTCTCATCGCACTTCTTTAGAGCCCATCCCATTGTGAACGTTTAACTCTCACACTGTCTTCTCTTACATAATTGAGCTCAACATTCTTGCTTTTTTCCCTACAAAATTAAGGTTATGTTAGGAGTCTTGCCTTTTAAAAAGCTGACCTCCCTCCATTTGCCAAGCAATTATTGACTAATACATTTGTTTTTATATAATACATTTGTTTTAATATAACGATATCTCATATAAACCTCACCTTCTTTTCTTATTTCTCTCCTTATCTAGTCCTCTTCTCCCATCCAATCATGTAACCATCGTTCAACATTAGTATCCCCCACCCTTTTTATTGGAGCTTTTAAATAGACTCCTTACTCCCTAAAAATGTCAGCTTCTGCTTTCTGAAACAATAACTCATAAAATTTCTCTATATGCCTTATAATGCCACATGTAAAGCAAAAAACTTCCAATATTTCATATTTAAAGTTACCATGGACATTCTAAGAGGTTACCACACATCAACTCAGACCTTAATTCTCATAGAAGACCTCAAAGCTTTAACATTATTATTAACATCATAATCAAAAAATGTTCCTATGAAGTTCCTCAACTACTTTCCTACAGTCACAGTTATAACACCAATTAACATGGAAAATCGTAAAGTTGCACCTAAAAATGAACATAAAATAATTAGATTTGAGATGGAATCTTTATGAGCATTAAATTTTTTAGGCCCTACAATGCAAGCCCAATGATGAAAAATCATTGGTATTATTCCCTAAGATGCAAGGAGAATTACAAAGGAAGCAACACAAAGGCCTTGAGAAGACTTGGATGAAGCCCCCATACCAAGCCTAAAAACCCAATTCTGTCAACCATTTTTTTAATGGTTGTAAGCCATTTTACTTAGTTGTAAGGCTATCTACTTTCTTGTACAACCAAGTAACAAATGCTAGTAAGTAAGGCCTTATGGAACCTTATCCCTTATAAGCCTCTAGGCTATACAACCAACATAATGGATGTTCAACCAACCTCTTGGTTGTTCAAACTACTATGAAACCCAAATTGTAGAAGTTTCATGGCCCCTGTTTATTATGGATCATGAATGAAGTGCAATTAGAGCTATATCAACTCTAGTGCACTCCTCTCCCTGTATAAATACCCTTTACTTGAAAAGAGAGAGAAAGACAGAGGCATGGAAAACCCTAAAGTCCCTCTGCTAAAATCCCCACTCAAACACCCCTAAACACAGAATCAAGACTTTTACACATCCAACTTTAGATCCAATGTGGTTCTCTAAGTCCAGTGATAATTATTTGCATTATAACCTTGCCATTTTAGAGGATTATTCACATTATAGTGCCTCTAAGGACAAAAGTAACATTCAAAAGCATCCTATTACCCTTCCTTATTCTTTCTTCTTTTCTTACTTTTTTTTTTTAAAAAAAAACCCCAAATTTTATGGGTTGTACATACTTTTAATAGTCTGTACAGACCACCCAGAAGGTTATGAAGGCCATTTATTAGTCTTTACAGCCCTCTTTGACTATGGACAACTTATAAAAACTTTTTTCTTCCCCATCTGAATTCCTTTCTTTTCTATGGTTTCCATGCTACCTTAGGAGCACAAATGGCAGAACATTAGGTAGACCTTATGGTTTATGATCCATATTCCTTTATGTATTAAGCTAGGATCAAGATTTTGACCTTATTCTTCTAGTTTAATGTTTTTGGTTTTGGTTTCTTTATGCATTACTCTTTTATATCACTTTGAGTTTTCTATTTTGTGAGCTTTGACTATGATTAAGAAAAGGATTTCAACTTTCCATGACCTTATAAGCTTGTTATCCCTTCATGGTTTAAAGTTTAGAAATGTGTTTCACCTATTCTCACTGAAAAGAGGGGTTGCAAACTTTCTAGCTTGTATACTTCTTCCTTCTTATTTTGGGTGCCATATGGTTAGATTGGAGAGAGACCCCCCATCGTGTTATGTTTCATGCTTGATTATCTATACATGTCTTTGGCCTTGGGATAGTTTCTTTTAAACTAACATCTTAACCTTTATAATGGTTAGTGGTGTTTATGGATGCTTAAATCTTTAAGAGCAATGCAAAGGAGGTTCTGTAAGCGTCAAATTTTGGGTTTAAAGATGCAAGTTTGATAGTGAAAATCACTAAACCTATTCCCCAAGGTGCAAGGGGAAAAGCCAAAGGAAGAGAAACAAAGCCTTGGGAGACCCTAGAAAAACCCAAAGCTAAGCCTAAAACTAAGCCAAAACCAAAAACTAAACCCAAAATCAATCCTGCTTAGAGGGATGTACATCCTGCTAAATTGGGATGTACAAACCATCCCAAAATAGGGATATGCAACCCTCTTTAGGGATATATAGCCCTACCTTAAACTCTAATCCTCAAAACCTTCTGAAACTGGTCCACCCATTTAACCCAAGGGGTACATAGCCTTTAATAGAGTGATGTACAACCCATCCTTGGTTGTACAACCTAGTTGCAAACCCTAATTCCATGTGGTTCATCTCCCTCTTTGTGATTGGACATGTTCATGGTGTAATCAGGACCATTGTTAGCCTAATGCACTCACCCAATACCTATAAATACTCCTTCATTTGAAGAAGGAGAAAAGGCTTAGAAACCCTAAGGTTACTCTGTCAAAATCACCTTTCAAACATACCTCAAACACAAAAATCCTAAACCTTGACTCACCCTAACTCTCTCTAAGGTAGAATTAGACCTAATCTTTTCATTTTTTCTAGGCATTTTAGAGAAGAACATTAAACTTATGAGCCTTTGAGGGCATAGAAACACACAAAGGCATTTAGGAATCTCTCTTATTCTTTCCCTTCTTCTTTCTTTCTCTATTTTCAAAACCTATGAAGCAGGGGTTGTAGAGCCTTGTCTATAGGTTGTACAACCCAATTTGCTTGGTGGACAATTTTTTACAAATTTCATCTTCTTACTTTATTTGGTTTTCTTTCTTTTTGAAACCTTTTTTTTATGATGATTTATGACTCTAGTGGCATAATAGGATAAGGTTTAATGACCTAAAACCCTTATTGACTTCAAAAATGGAGTTTTGGTTATGTTTCATAAGACTTTTTGTTGTTTATCATACCAAAGGACCTTTAAGATCTTGCATTTGATTTCAAAAAGCTGTTTTGATTCTGTTTCAATCAACTCAGGTCCATCATTGACCTTGAGTGCTCATCTTGAATTAGAAGTTTATATGCTTAAAGTATGTGAATTGTGTTTTAGCCTTCAATCTTACATGTTCTTGTGTTGTATGCCAACCCTACATGGTTATTGGTACATATGGATGCCATGCTCTTTCAGAGCTACATAGGGAGAGGATTCATCAATCCTAGGATCTTTCTTATGATGAGTCTTGCCTTATGCGATCTAACATTCTCCATTTGCCTTGTATTTGATGTTTACTCAATATATTCATGGTTAATGCATTTATTTTCTATTTGTTTATTGATTTTATGATGTTGGGATATGTTACCATAGACACTAGATGTATATTTAGGGACTTTGACTTTGGAAGTATGGTAAGATAGTTATTAGGAACTTTACTTGCTTTTCCTTTAGTTACTTTCATTTGTTTTCCATCATTTGATTACTAACTTCTTTTGTTCCATTGAGTGTAAGTATCCTTACTAAATCTAGACCATAAATGTGATCTTGATCATCATCCTGTGTACTTATAGATGATTTTGGTGTGGATGAATGTATGGATGAATGCATGATAATCCCACCATTTGGATATGTATCCCCCATCCCCACCTTATATATATTATTTATTATTTTCTTACATCTTGCATAACATTCATGCATTACATACTTTATTGTTATGGTTGATGGCTTATTAAGATGAAAAGGCCTAGGTGGATAAATTGAAAATTGATTAATAAAGGTAGAGTAAACCATTGATTGCCCAAAGGTCAGATCCCTATATTCGACAACTTGGGGGTGCCTAACCTCTTCCCCAAGTCATACCCAACTCCCAAACCTGATTTTTAATGGGTTGAAGATGGATTGAGCCTTTTAATTAACTGATGTAAGCTTAGAATTTGTCCTTTCCCAAATTCTTATCCTGACTAAAGTCCAGTTGTGACTCCATATTTCACCTAAGGATGGTACCAATGTATCGTTTTGCCTTGGTTCCCATTAACCCCAACTTTGGAAAAAGGCTTCTATCTTATGCAAGGCTTCAAGGATCCTTTGTTAATCAAAATCGTGTGCCATGACTAGGGGTTATTAGCAATGTATGACCCCTTTATCCTTACGATCCCTCTAATGATTGATAAAATGGTTGGAATCATAAGTAAGATTCCACTCGTTCAAGCATAAAACCACGAAATTTGAGGTGTACATAAAAATGACTCCATTGGTAACTAATAGAGTTGACTTCATGAATCTTTAATTCATATTTATTTTATTCCTTTATTAATCAAGTTCTCTTTGCATTTATATAGCCTCCACACTTTACCACGAGCACTAGGCTGCCTTTTAGTTAACCAATGGGTTCTCCAAACTTAAGACTTAAGCTCCATTCAAGCTTAGAAGATGGTGAGGAGGATTCATCACTTGCAAGCTAAGTACCTTCAAGTATGTCAAATAGAGGTATACGATAACTGTCCCTCAAGCTTATAGGAACCATATACTCCAACAACCCTTTTAAACCTCTAGGCGATATGTAGGAACCTTAGAACTATGGAATAAGTCCCTAAATGTTTTGCATTTTAACTAAGTAATGGTTTTGAGATTAGGAGTTATGGAATTATGGTCATATCTTAAGTGCACATTTTTACACTACTTTAAAAAAATGCCCCATTAAAGCCCAAAATGTAGGATTTTTTGCTTGAAAGTATGGCCAGTTGATCAAAATGGGTTAATCAACATGTAATACACAGAAATAAGTATTTCTTGATAAAGTATGAATCTTACAACTCATCTAGGTACATAATTTTCAAGTTCTTAATGAAAAGCCTAAAACATATCAACTTTCTTTACAAAATCTTTCCCTTCATGATGTGTAGTCAGAGTATGACCATGCTCCATCACTTTTGAACTCACCATCAACTTTGGTTGGTCTAAAGGACCTCTAAATTCAATACCCCATCTTGGTATTTGAATTCACCATTGTCCTAGGAAGAGCTTCTATACCTATATGTGTGGGAGAAATAAGGTTGGAAGGTGATATGTTTACTTTTTTCCTTATGTATCATTGGCATTCATGCATATATTCATTTGTTTGGCATTATAGCATCATCATTTGTTTTATTGCTTTGAATTCAAAGAACTCATAAATAAAGTAAGACAACTTACAAGCATTACAAAAGTTCATCAAGATGGGAGAGTTAAAACTCTAATAACTTAAGGGAAGGATTAAAAATATGATAAAAATCGGGGTAGAACTAATGGTGCATCAGTACATGGACAAGAATCTGAGAAGGATGGTTAAATAAATCTTGATGGATGGTTTGGCATTGGAAAAGCGAACTAATGGGGGAATGGAGTCACTTGTCTATAAAGTTAAAGGAGATGAACCTAAAAGGAAGTTGGGAAGTATAATACCTTTTACTAATATGAACCAACCATTGGTTGAAACATTTAAGGAGCTAAAGAAGAAAGGGACACTTAAACCACTTAATCCTAAGCCTTTGCCAAACCCATTGCTTAGCAGCTTTATGCCAAATGCCTTTTATAGTTTTCACTAAGCCCATGGTAATAACACTAACACATGCAAACATCTCAAGTGTTAAATCCAAAAGCTCATTGAATCTGGGAAGCTATCAAACTTTGAGTTCCTAGCTAATCACCCTAGCATCGAGCCCAAAATAATTCTCAACTGCTTTTATGGTCGTTGCTTCTAAACAATTATTAGTTGATACCTCTTCAATCCTAAAAGTGGGAGGATCATTCTCAGCCCATCATAGGGCAACCTCTTATGGAAAACCTAGTTAGAAAAAGCTTATGGGAAATCTTATTACTATTGGTTCAACTAGCACCTAAAAGGGAGAAGAAGCACACCCTAAGCAACCTCTACATTAAAAGCAATTTTAGGCTTAATGCGAGAAAATAGAAGCAACTAACAAGAGCTCTCAAATATTTTATAAGCATGTGATATCACTGTCCAAAGCCTTAGAAATAATCCCAAAGGAAAGGATTCTATATCCTCTGGCCCTTAGGCCCCAAGTCACTCTCTTGCCCAAGAACTACAATGTCGATGCCTTTTGTGCTTTCCACTAGGGTGCAAGTCATCACACAAATGAGTGTCAAAGGCTTTGTCATGAAATTCAAGGGCTTATTGATTCAGGGATGATACCTAACCTCATAACACTTGATGGCAACCCAAACCAAGGTTATAAGTAAGAGTTCATTCCTCCAAGCCAACTTTCATATGAGTCTCTTAAGGATTTTAAGGAGGAAGTACTACTATTACCTATGTATCATGCACTAAAACTCTCAAAGGATAAAGATCCGGCCACAATCATTCAAGGGTTACCAAAAGAAGACTTAAGTGCAAAAGGCCCAATCTACATATGAGAGGGAATGAAACCTAATAATAACTCACAACTTGGTTGACCTTCATCTCAAGCATGGGAAAAGTCAAAGGAAGAAGGCTTTACACTACATGAAGAGCACAAGCTGCTCCAAAATTCCTTACCTTAACTTTAGGATGTAGCGCCCACCAGATTATAAGACATTACATTAATCAGTGGTGGTGCTTGAAGAACAGTATCCAAGATAATTTTCAGAGTGGAAAGCTACCAAACTTAGAAAAGGAACTATGATAAACTTGGTAGGAAACCTAGTTTTGAGTTTCATTTTGCTTTCTTAGCTCAATCTGTCTTAGATATTTGCATAGTTTGATCATTTTAATGAATGATTATGATTTTAATTTAATGTTTTTGCTTGTTTGAACTGAATATGGTTATTGATATTTGGTGGCATAATGAAATGTTTGGTATGAGAGAGAATAAAAAGTTAAAAGAAAAGAAGGAAAAGAAAATATGAACTTCACAAAGGATAGCTATTTAAAAAAAAAAAGAAAAATGATACTAGAATGGTTATCTCATAGCTTATAATCTAGAGAAATATCTCTCTGACTTTTTGTGTTGCCTCATAGGAAATAAGAAAGAACTCTAGAAAGAGGAAGAAATGAATGGATAAAAAAAGAAAATTGAAAGAAAGAAGAAAAATGAGAGAATGAACCAATAGAAGATTTAAGGAAGAAAGAAATGAGAGTGAAAAGCTATAATGAAGAAAGAAATCAAGGGAACAAATTTAAGAGGAAAAGGAGTGTGAGATAAAAGAGGTGAGATTGAAGAATGAAAAGAAGCATGGTATGAAAAGCTATAGGAGAAGTGAAGAAGAAAAGGGGAGATATGCAAGGGGGGAAGAATGAGAAGAGAGATGTGTGAGGAAGGACATATCTCAAAAGATGACCCATGCAAGTAAGGAAGCTAAAGGAAGTTTTAACAATAATATATGTAAGAAATAAAATGGAGTTGCCTTAACCTAATGACCCATCCCATCCCTTACTAATTTTACTAAGAAAGCAAACAATAGGAAAAGGAAAAAAACCCATAAGAGAAAAAGGTTAGAGAATCTCGAATGCCTTATAGAATGATACCATGAGAAGACTCAAGTGAAGATTGCATGGGAGGCAATTGAATAAACTTGAAGAAGATAAAGGCATCTTAAAAGGTAGAGAGATAATAGCTCCCTTTGTCATGTGAAAAGAAAAAAAAAGGTAAAGAAAAGAAAATGAAAAGATTTTACTAGGTGGAAAACCTGAAAAAGGCCATCTAGGCAAAAGTTAGGAAGAAAGTAAAAAGAGAGTTGAAAAATATTTGGTTAGAAAACCTAAAAGGGCTAGTCATTATCAAGCATCATATTTGCTATTAAATGTGTCATAGCTACATTTGCATTGAATGAATGAAGGCATGAAATTATAGTGTCAGCATATATGAGAATGATCAAGCTACCCCTCTAAAAAAAAGAGAAGAAGTGAAGAAGTTTGTTAAGTTGAAAACATGAAAAGACGACTTAGGAAAAATTAGACCAAAAAAAAAAAAAAGAAACAAGAACAAAAGAAGAAGAAGAAGAAGAAGAAGAAGAAGAAGAAGAAGAATGAATGAATGAATGAAAGCTTACTAAGTTGAAAACTGGCAAGGGTGGCATAGGGAAAAGTTAAAACAACCTATTAAGTTGAAAACTCAAAAGGGTGACTTAGGCAAAAGTTAGGGCATAAAAAAAAAAAAACATATATAGAAGAAAAATAAACAGGGGAAGTAAATAGCTACCATGAAGCTTTTGCACACATTTAGAAAACCAAAGGTCTATGTCTAAGCATGTATTAGAGCATTTCTCTAGGTCTAGCAGGAGCTAGACACTAAAGAGAGCTCAAATTTTTATGGCTTTGAATTTAAAGGTGAAGGTGCTAGCTTCGATAAGTTCCTAGTGATACCAAGGTTTTATCATGTGTTTCATTTGACTTTTGGAGTTTCAGGATTTTTGATGTCTTTACTTGGCTGAGTTCTATAGTGTCCCTAAGAAGTTTTGTTTTATTTATATATTCTAAGCATTCTTCATTGCGCCATCATTCATGCATCGAGCATTGTATGCTATGTAAAGGTGTATACCTAATTTTGTTTTGTTGATTACTCCATTTAGATAGTTTAGGTTGTAAGGAAATGTGCATAATAAGGGATCATTAGCTTTCGAGAGCATAAAGAAAAGACTTAAATAAGGCTTCAACCTAAAACTCCCCAGATCGATGAAGTTGAATTTCACCTATCGAGGTAAGTATATAATAAAGTCTTATAATAAAACTAATGTAATCCATTTCATTCCTTTCTCAGGATGCTGCCATGAAAAGTTGAGAAATCTTTAATAGAGTCGCCAAAGACAATAAATACGATCAACAATTATAGCAAGAGCCATCATCGTCATTCATGTATAAGGAATCAGAAGGATATGCCTTTAAGGAATGTTAAGCATGAGCTATTACTAGCATTTGGGATATGTATAAGCTCCTGAACTAGTAAGATTAGTAAAACTCTACAACTTCCTACTTAGATAGTCTATACAACTCTAACAATGAGCTCCTTCACTGCTATAATGTGAGAGACTATGAGAAGTAAGTATGAGGCTTAAAGCATGAAAAAGGGTGTTTATATAGATATCATAGGTCTCATGAGGAATCCTAAGAAAGGGATCCTTCACAACATGAAGGTTGTATTCCGATTGCTCATTATGCTATAGAGAACTGGTATATAAAATATCAGAGTTCATACCAGGGGTAACACCTTCTAATCAAGGAAGAGTTTATATATGTGACAGTCTTAGGGTAAAGGACACTAGATGGGTAGTGCTAATGTCAAGCTGAGATATGTGATTTGCCTAGATAGACCATAGGTAAGGTAATAAATGCTGAAAAAGTTTGAGATGTCTCAAAGAATGATGCCTAGCAAATGTCCAATAATAGGTGAAAGAAAGGACAGTGAAGTTATGTCTTCTATAGCCTGAATGCTAGAAGATCAGCCTCTTATGTCCTTGTTAAGAAGTTATTTTTTCATGAACACCACGTATGTGTCCTAGCAGTGTAAGACTATAGCCTAAACAAAAGTAAGTTCAACACCTTTCAAACCTCTAACCTATTTCATTGATACTGATGGATCCTTCAACAGTCCATAGCTAGTTGCCTTTCCTTTCCACTCAGAAATGTTATCATGCTTATTTGGACCCACTAAAAGTGCTACTGTGTCCTAATGCTCATCAAAAGAAAACATGTAGTCGAGCCATGCATCAGAATCACCTTATGGTGTAGTACCCACTTGTAAAGGAAGTAAATGAACGTGGAAACCCAAGTATGTGCATATGAATCATTTTTATTGAATTAATATGTGTTTTGTTTCTTTCCAAGCCTTTTACCATATCAAGAGCCAAGGTCTCCAATCTTGTCCAATGAATATGCAAATTATGAGTTTCAGATCCTTCGAGTGTCTACCACAAGTATAAAACACAAAAATATGAATCGTATTAGGGGTTATAATGATAAAGCCAAACAAGAAGTCATGTTCACATGTCCATATTGAGAAGAGAGAGGGAGAAGATTAAAAAGAAAGGCAATATATGTAGAATTATGACAATAAGGGTTGAGTCATACCACTATGATCCCTAAGTAGCTATTAATAGTTGTTACTCCATGTATAGTCGAATCTATCTAGTTGTGTAAGAAAAGTAACACTATGCTAATTAAACTAAGATTTGACAACTAAGTTCCCCTAAGGGGGCAAGAGGAGCATAAGTATTAGCGTTCAAAGCATCAAAGAATAAGTATGGTGCTAAGTAGATGGATAGAAAGCATCAAGTTAATTAATCCATCTTAACCTCTTTGATTGCTAGTTGTTATCCTATATGTGGCCTCATAAGAAAATGGGCTTGGAGACTTTAATTGAAGTATAGACTTGGGCAATTGAATAATGTACTCCTTATTCTTTGATGGACGGAATAATAGTATATAAAGGTTAGTCAAATAAGACGGGGCCTGTTAAACAAGTAAGGTTGACGGTTATTAAAAATAATATTGGGTTATCAAGTTGGTGGTAATCTTGATAGTAGAAAGATGGAATGTATGTGTAGTGTCCATCCAACATTCCCAACATATTGTCATAGCTGCTACATAAGATTTGAACTGAATGATAGAAAAGGTGTTAATGAATGTAACTGTTATATACCTCTACACCTTTCTTGGGAGTTCAATATACCACTGCCTCATTTTGTGCATGCTCTCTCCTTCTCCTAAGAATAAGAATCAAGTTGAGAAGAAGAATGCATATGTCGGGGCTTAAAATGGAGTAAAGAAGAATAAATATGCAAAAAGATAATGGGAAAAATGGATAAAGATAGCCACCTTCAAGATAATAAGGTACAAAAGATCAAATTATAGGGATCACAAGGGATTCACTATAGGCATTATTGTTATGGCTTCTGCATTATCGAGGGTAGTTAAAAAGCATTAATGCTAGGTGAATTGGCAAAGTCCTAATGGATCGTTATATATATATATATATATATATATAGTATCCTCAATGTTTAGCTTTTACAATTTCTTGCTCGTTATATCTATTCTTTCATTATTACATTGTATTCTAAGCTTATCACATAACAAAGCTAAGATAGGAAAAAAAGGTGACTGAGATTTTATGCTACAAAGCTACACAAGAATAAAATAGAGAGAAATGGCTTAAGCCCTTTGAAAGGAAGGGAAGACTACAATAATTGTAAAGATAGACACAAGACAAGATGATAGAGCAGACATGAAAGGAGATAAGTCATATGCAAAGCCTTTTGAAGGGGACATACTAGCTATTGGCCCTAGGCACCAAAAAGGGAGGGTTGAATTGGTGTATAAAAATTAAAACAAGAAAGGGAGAAGAGAAATGAGTAGAAAAGAAACACAAGATTTAAAGTGGTTCGGGTATAAACGACCCTATGTCCACTCCTCAATTCTTAGAAATTGGGTATTCCACTATCTTTCAAAGGTGTTTTCAAGGTTACACCAAACTTTTACACTTGTGTTTTGAAAGCTCACACAACATCCTATACTTTTGTGTTTTGAAGCTCACACAACAACCTTTCTTAGTGTTTTGACAAGCTCACACTACAACCTATTACAATTAGTGTTTATGCTCACACCCAACAATGACTTAAAGAATAGAAAAAATTGAGTAGCAAAATTGCAAGAGTTTGGTTACAAAGTTATCAATTCTTTTGCATTTACATCTATTTGGTGAGGTATTTATAGGCTCTACCCACCAAAGAGACGTTACAATAAAACTGGTACAAAATCTTCAAAGTGTGCTAGATAGATTTTTGCATTAAATGTTTGACAGTCTCAATTCACGGTCGCTACTACTCATTAGCGATCGCGAAATCTAAATTCCATACAGAAAACCCTGTTTGTGTCTAAAGGCTAGTCCTCATGGTAGCTTCTCATTAGTTCACTAGGAAAATATTGTCGTTGCCTTTCACTTGCTCTCAAAAGTAGCGGTCGCGATTTTACTTGTACAGGTCGCGAATTCGTCTGTGACTTTGGCTTTCCTTTCTTTAAATTGGTCACGGTAGAGAAGTGGCTCATGAATACGTTTGTCCATTTTGTCAACCTGCCTTGGTCTAGTTCGCGGTCATGATTTATCAAGTTACGATCGCGAATTTAGAGACATTAGCTTACTTTGGAGATTTTTTAACTCCATCCAACTTCCAATGTAAAGACTAACTAAAAACTGCAAAATAACACTAAATTTGAAACATTAGAATTGATCAATCCCCTTTGTCAAGATCAAAAGAGGTCCTAGACTTAGGGTTAACCATCCTAGTCCAACAATTTTCCCTTTTTTTATTTTGACAACATAGATTGATCCTAAGTGAAAAATAATACAAAAATGTGAAGTTGGAGTATAATATGAATGAATGCTTAAGATGAAACTTTTAAGTTTGGCATTTAATCAATCAAAGTGAAATTTCTAAAAAGCTAAGTATGATGTTTCCCCTTAAAACACTTACTATCTCTCCCCTTTTGGCAAGATCAAAAATAGGGTGTAGGAGGAAAATGAGAAACAATTATAAGCATACATAAGGAATAAAAGAAGAATACTTTTATAAAGATAAAAAACATCAAACACATAAGACAATGTATTGCAAGGAAAGAACTTTTTATTTATATAACTATGGGATCACAATATTTGTTAAACAAAAAGAATGAAAACAAATACAAAATATCCCTAATCTTGAGGAGTGAAGAATCATTATCATCTCTAGAAGATGGTGCCTTTTGCGCTTGTGTTGCTCCCTCGACTTCATCCATATCCTCAACGTCGTCTTCATTGCCATCTCCATCTTGTGTATCTTTAAATTCAGTGAAGTCCGAAAGAACTCCTAGTTTCTCTTGGAGATCCACCATATCACTGTGAAGATGTGAAAGGAAGAGGAACCTTCTCTTCATCATCCGCATTAGTTTGTCCAACTTTTGATCAATGGTGGCAAGAGACAACTTCGTCTTGGATTTTGGTTGAGGATGAGGGACTTGTATGGTGCTTTCTTCAATTTGAAGCCTTTTTCTCTTTAAAGCTTGGGAGGCTTCTATCTTTTTTGCCCCTATTGCACCAAGGGTATAATTATATGTGTCCGAATGAATAACCTTGGCATTTATCAGATAGGTGACGTCAAGGAAGTTTTGAGATGAAATGAGCTTCTTAGTGAGGAATTTCTCTTTCTCCTCATCAAGTGCTCCAACAAATTGATAGATGGATGTAATTTGATAGGGCAAGAGAAATTGACTTTTTGGTTTTGTACTCATATGGATCAATTGATCCACAAGGTATCGGTCGATTTGGATCGATTGGTTGTTGACAAGGCAAAACAAGAATGCCAAGTCTTTTTGAGACACCTTATCATTACCATCACCTCTTGCATTTACGGAGAAGGTGATGATGTGATGAAGGATCTAAATGGGTAGGGATTTAATGTGTTTGGATAAAGAAGAGCGAGGGTCGTGCTTGGTTTCAACAAAAATCTTTGACCAAAATTCAGAGTAGATAACATTAAATGCAGAGATGATGAAAGGAATATGTTCTCTGACTTGCAAGTTAAAAGAGAGGATAATTGGTCAAAGATAATGTAAAAAGGGTTGTCAAAGGCCCAAAGCACTAACCCATATTGTTCAGCTCTCGAATTGGCTTTTTGGCTCAGTTGCATGGTGCATATAAATCTCGTACAACCTCTTTGTATTTGGGTTCATCTCAGAAGATGAACTCATTCCAGTCCAAGTTGGAGAGAAAAACTCTAATTTCAGTGTTGATCCTAATGTTTCCAACATGAAGGTTGATGGTATCTTATTTGGGAGAATGACCTTGGAAAAGTTTGCCTTGAATCTATCTTTTTCTTCCTTGGTTATTCTCGTCATGAGATGGAAAGCAGGAGGTGCAGAGGGTTGAGCCACTGCCTTGCCCTTGTCTGCCTTTGAGAACTTCTTTGGAGCCATTGCAAGAGAGGAAGAGGGTTTGATGATTTAGAGAGATTTGAGAGAGAAAGAGTAGATGTTTGGAAGTGAAGTGATGAGAGAACTATTGAAGGGGGTATTTATAAGCTTTGAGGGGTGTGAAAACAGCCATAAACGACTAGAAATTGATTAAATGAAAAGAGGTAA
This sequence comes from Omphalea diandra, assembly GCA_949677035.1. Taxonomy (NCBI): domain Eukaryota; kingdom Viridiplantae; phylum Streptophyta; class Magnoliopsida; order Malpighiales; family Euphorbiaceae; genus Omphalea; species Omphalea diandra. The sequence continues at coordinate 64,257 of CATIWR010047849.1, read as the reverse complement.
CGGTTGGTAGTCAAATCACTTAATTGCCTAGGCGATTACTCTAATTCGCATCTGTAAATCCATGAGTTGCGATCGCAAATTTTGAAAAATGTGAGTAACGAACAAATTTTCCTCAGGAATATGCACCTTAATGGTTAAATTTTTGAAAAACTAACCAAAATTCGTAGTAGAGTAGAAATTTCACGATCGCAAATTAACATTTGACAGCCGGGTGAAATTGACTTGTAATTCGCGACCGTGAAGAAGGAATAGTGACCACGAATTATGAGTCAGCAAGGATAAGAATTGAAAAACCAATTTTAGAAAAATGAAAAATTATGATCCACAGGAAAAATACATGCATTAATATCACAAATCAACAAATACCAATATTCAGTATCACATAAGATCAAGAATTTTCACTTTAGGAAGCTTCCATCAAGCATTCCTAATTCTCTCTTAATAAAGTTCATCCTTTCTTCATTTAGAGGTTTGGTGAAAATATCAGCAAGTTGATGATTTGTGTCAATAAATTCTAACAAAACATCACCATTTTGCATATGATCTCTAAGAAAATGATGTCTAATATCTATGTGCTTACTCCTAGAGTGTTGGATGGGATTCTTGGAGAGATTAATAGCACTTGTGTTATCACATTTAATGGGAATGTGATCAACTACTTTGCCAAAATCCTTCAATTATTGTTTCATCCAAAGAACTTGGGTGCAACAACAACCCGCTGCCACATACTCGACTTCCACAGTGGATAAGACAACTGATACTTGCTTTTTACTAAACCAAGAAACTAGGCATTCACCTATAAATTGGCAAGTTTCGAAAGTGCTTTTTCTATCTAATAAGCTACCAGCATAATCCACATATGAATACCATATGAGACTAAATAAAGAATCCCTAAGATACCATAGCCCTAAGTGTATTGTGCCATGCAAATACTTAAAGATCCTTTTAACAACATTCAAATGAGATTCTCCAAGAGAGGATTGGAATCTAGCACACAAGCAAACACTAAACATGATATCTAACCTAAAAGTAGTAAGATAAAGTAGAGATCTGATCATACCCCGATATCTCTTTTCATCTACCACCTTACCCGATTCATCTTTATCTAGCTTGATGGTACTGCTCATTGGAGTTTTTGCTACCTTGCAACCATCCATGCCAAATTTTTTTAGCATCTCCTTTGTGTACTTGGCTTGGTTGACGAAGATTCCTTCTTTGGACTACTTGATTTGTAGATCGAGAAAGAACTTGAGCTCTCCCATCATACTCATTTCAAATTCCCTAGTCATACATTTAACAAAATCCTTACAAAGAGATTCATTAGAAGCACCAAAGATAATATCATCAACATAGATTTGAACAATTAATGTATCATGCTTGTGTTTTTTGACAAAAAGTGTGGTGTCCACCTTTCATTTCTCAAAATCATTTTTCAAGAGAAATGAATTAAGCCTTTCATACTAAGCTCTTGGAGTTTATTTCAATCCATATAAGGCTTTATTCAATTTGAAAACATGGTTTGGAAAACAATAAGACTCAAAACTAGGAGGTTGTTTAACATAAACTTCCTCTTCTATTATGCCATTCAAAAAAGCACTTTTCACATCCATTTGAAAAAGTTTGACATTCATATGATATGCAAATACTAAAAGAATCCTAATGGCCTCTAATCTTGCTACGGGGGCAAAGGTTTCATCATAATCTCTGCCTTCCTCTTGGTTATATCCATTAGCAACCAATCTAGCTTTATTTCTTGTAATAAAACCTTGCTCATCTAACTTCTTCCTAAACACCTACTTACAACCTATAATTGGGTGTTCTTTAGGCCTAGGGACAAGTTCTCATACTTTGTTTCTCTCAAATTGATTGAGTTCTTCTTGCATAGCAAACACCCAACTCTCATTATCAAGAGCCTCATCAATTGATTTTGGCTCAAGTTGAGAGATAAATGCAAGATTATTATCTAAATGATAAAGTTGAGATCTAGTACTTACACCTTTAGAAGTATCACCAATGATTAAGTCCTTGGGGTGATACTTGGAGAATCTCCAATCTTTGGGTATATCTTGTCTTCGTTCATCTTCTTGTTGATGTTGTGGTTCCTCATCTATTAATGATTCACCTCTTTCTTTGTCTTTATCATTTCTTTTTGTAGTGTCTTCTAATTTCAGCTTTTCAAAATCACCTACAAGATCATCAACAAAAATACCTTTTCTAAGATCAAATTTACTAGATTCATCAAAAATAACATTCATAGATTCTTCAACTACCATTGAACTTTTGTTAAAGACTCTATATGCTTTGCTTGTGGTGGAATAACCTAAGAAGATTCCTTTGTTGGCTTTATAATCAAATTTCCCAAGATTATCCTTGGTGTTCAAAATATAGCACTTACATCTAAATGCTCTTAGGTATGAAATCTTAGGTTTTCTACCATTCCAAAGCTCATAAGAAGTTTTATTGAGAATGAGTCTTTTGAAACTTTATTTGCAATATAACATGAAGTATTAATGACTTCGGCCCAAAAGTAATTTGATAAGGAATACTCATTGAGCATTATTCTAGCCATTTCTACTAATGTTCTATTTTTCCTCTCTACAACACCATTTCGTTGTGGTGTTCTAGGAGTTGAGAAATTATGAAAAATTTCATTCTCTAAACAATAATTTTCAAATGACTCCTTTTGAAATTCCTTTCCATGGTCACTTCTAATATAAGATATGAAGTAACCTTTTTCATTTTGAACCCTGTTTGTAAAACTTTTGAAAGCATCAAATGAATCATTCTTACGAGCGAGAAAAGATACCCAAGTGAACTTAGAGTAGTCATCTACAAGGACTAGTGCATAATGCTTTCCACCTAAGTTAGCACTTCTAGTAGGTCCTATCAAGTCCATATGGATAAGTTGAAGTGGTCTAGATGTACTTACAACATTTTTGGCTTTGTGAGAGGCATGGTGTTGCTTCCCCATTTGGCATGGACCACATGTCTTGTCTTTGGAGAAATTTAGCTTGGGAAGCCCTTCCACCAACTTTCCTTTGGATGGGCTTTGAAGAAGATCCATGCTTGCATGTCCAAGCCTTTTATGCCACAACCAAGCTTTATTGCTCATGGACATAAGACACTTAAAAGATTGTTTAACCAAATTGTCTATGTCAATTGAGTAGGTATTGTCTTTCCTTTCACCCTTGAAAATAACCTTATCATCCACTAAAGTGGTGACTCGGCATTCCCTAAGATCAAAGGTGACTTTGTTACCTTTGTCACACAATTGACTTACCCTTACCAAATTATGTTGTAAGCCATTAACTAAAAGAACATTATCAATTAAAGAACATCCATTCTTACTAATAGTTCCAATGCCAATTACCTTACCCTTGGCATTGTTACCAAATGTGACATCTCCACCTTTTTTTTCTTTCAATGTCGTAAATAGCTTTCTATTTCCAATCATATGCTTGGAACATCCACTATCCACATGCCAATTGCTTGATTTGGTGGTTGCCACATTCCCCTACCCAATAATAGTAAGTTACCTTTTCTTAGGTACCCAAGCATACTTGGGTCCTTAAATGTTAGAAGATAAAGGGTCCTCTAATTTGACGTAAGCCTTTCTAATGAAACAATGAACGTTAACATGCCATATTTCATGTAATAATGGCATTGGAGTTTAGACTTATGAGTCTTTCTCTTATGCACATATTTAGTATAAGTAGGAGGTCTTCTCATACCATGATCATGTGAATGCATGCATGAACATGTATGATGAGTAGGAATAGAAAATTTTTTATGAGAATGACCATGCTTTTTGTTGTAGATGTAGGCATGGTTAGCTCTTTGAGTCTTAGCTCTTGAGCTTTAGGAAGCCTTCCTTTTGCCCTTAGGCTTAGGAGCCTTAGTGTTAGGAGCACTTTTCTTCCTAATTACCTTAATGCTAGATGTTTAAGGTTCTAAAGATCTAACAAATATGGTATGAGATGATGAGGAGGCTCCATTGAAGCTTAAACCATGTCTAACTAGTGGTGGTCTTTGTGACACAATCAATATGTCTAAGGCTTTTTTTCCTTTATGGAACTTATAGATTAAGCTTCTAAGCTCAATGACTTCTCCTTTAAGAGTGTCATTCCCCTTTCTTAATGAAGCCATTGAAAAAGATGATGTGCAAAGTTTTTCTACTGAGTTTTTGAGTTCTTCATTAGAAGTTCTCAACTCATTTACAAGATCACTAAGAGTCTGGTATTCATCTTCTAATTTTGAACACCTTTTGTTATAAGTTTTTACTTGTGACTTATACTTGTCACACCACATGGTTAGAGCCTTGAGAAGCTCTTCATCTATCTCATCAAATTCGAAATCAGAATGAGAATGGGAAGAAGTACTTACCTCATTTGTAAAATCTTCTTATGCCATGAAACATATGTTGGCAATCTCTCCTTCTTCCTTTTCTTCACTTGAGCTTTCATCCCAAGTGGCTCAGAAACTCTTCTTCTTCTCTTTGTCCCATCTCTTTTTCTTATTCAATTTGGGACACTCATACTTGATGTGGCCTTGCTTGCCACATTCATAGCAAATGACATCGTTGGATTTCTCTCTTGGGCTAGGAGCTGTCTTCTTGAAGCCTTTTCTTTCTTTTCTTTTTTTGATCAACTCCTTTGTCCTCCTAGGAAGCATTGCTAGCTCCTATTCTTCATTGTCACTTTCTTCATCACTTGAGGCGATCTCTACCTCCTTCTCTTTTGTTGAAGCTTTAAGAGCCATGGTTTTTCTCTCTTTTTATGGTTTATCTCCTTGGCCTCTTAGCTTCTTCATTTGTTCATCTTTTGTAAGGCTAACTCATGAGTTAAGAGTTTGCCTATCAATACGTCGGTTGGAACCTTTCCAATCTCCGGATTAGACTCTTATATGCTGCAAACTCTAGCACCAAATTTATTTAGAGGAAGAGTTTTAAGGATTTTTGTCTTTACCTTATAGATAGTGAGAGCTCTTCCAAATTTCTTCATGTTGGTGACAATGGACAAGAGCCTATTTGTCATTTTTGTGATGCTCTCATTGTCCTTCATCATGAAGAGTTCCCATTTGGTGACATACATTTCCAAACGACTTGATTTGACTAGAGTTGTGCCTTCATGATAGTTCTCTAGAGTCTTCCAAATGGCATGTGCTGTTTGACAATGTTGCACTCTTCCAATCTCTTCTCTAAAGAGTGAGCTTAAAAGAATGGTCATTGCTCTCTTATTTTTGCCATTTGATCTCTGGTGAGCTTCAACCCATTCTTCCATTAGGATTAATTCTTCATTACCATCCACAACTCTGGTGGGTGGCTTTCATTCCTTAATGACCACATCCCCAAGGTCCACCATATCTATGTTAAGATAGATTTCCATCCTATACTTCCAATGAGTATAGTCTATTCCATCAAAGTAAGGCTTGAGTTGTGAATGGATTCCCACTTATGCCATGATCTTTGTTCACCCAATGAAGGTTTGATTGTGAAGCTTAGCTCTGATACCACTTGTTGGCCCTAGGCCCCAAGTAGGGAGGGTTGAATTGGTGCATAAAAATTAAAACAAGAATGGAAGAAGAGAAATAAGTAGAAAAGAAACACAAGATTTGTAGTGGTTCGGATATAAATGACCCTATATCCTCTCCTTAATCCTTAGAAATTGGGTGTTCCACTATCTTTCAAAGGTGTTGTCAAACTTGCACCAAACTTTTACACGTGTTTTGAAGGCTCAGACAATAACCTATACTCTTGTGTTTTGGGGCTCACACAACAACCTTTCTTAGTGTTTTGACAGGCTCACACTACAACCTATTACAATTAGTGTTTATGCTCACACCCAACAATGACTTAAAGAATAGAAAAGATCAAGTAGCAAAATTGCAAGAGTTTGGTTACAAAGTTATCAATTCTCTTACATTTACATATGTTTGATGAAGTATTTATAGCCTCTACCCACCAAAGAGACATTGCAATAAAACTGGTACAAAATCTTCAAAGTGTGCTAGATAGATTTTTGCATTAAATGTTTGACAATCTCAATTCGTGGTCGCTACTGCTCTTTAGCAATCTCAAAATCCAAATTTCATACGAAAAACCCCATTTGTGTTTAACGGCTAGTCCACGTGGCAGATTCTCATTAGTTCACTAGGAAAATATAGTTGTTGCCTTTCACCTGCTGTCAAAAGTAGCAGTCTCGATTTTACTTGTACAGGGCACGAATGAGGACGCGAATTCATCTGCCAAAAGTCTTCTTCTTCTTCTTCTTTTAGATTAGTCATTACCAATAAGTTCCCATCGCGATTTTTATCTTCCAACGGTTACTTGGGACACTTGTCAAGTTATGGTTGTGGACTTGATTCCCTATTGAGTTACTTCAAAATTTACAGTCGCGACTGAGGCATGACTTACACCTCGAATTCGTGTGTGACTTTGGCTTTCCTTTCTTTGAATTGGTCATGGCAGAGAAGTGGCCCGCGAATACGTCTGCCCATTTTGTCAACCTACCTTGGTCTAGTTCGCGGTCACAAATTAGGAGGCACTAGCTTATTTTGGAGATTTTTTAACTCCATCCAACTTTCAATGTAAAGATTAACTAAATACAGTAAAACAACACTTAATTTGAAACATTAGAATTGATCAATCCCCTTTGTCAAGATCAAAAAAGGTCCAAGACTTAAGGTTAACCACCCTAGTCCAACACTGGCCAAGGAGATAAAGATCCCATATGGATAAACACTCGACTAGGGAAGGAGACTTTGAAAAATGAGTAATGATACTCACAGATAGAAAGACCTCTAGTTTCAGCCTAGTGCATATTTTGGACCTCTAAAATGCAACCTAAAGCACCTCATAACTCAACTTCTAGTACAGGAGAAGGAAGGGAAGCTAATCAACTATAGAATTTGGTGAAATACTTGATGTTGTCAATTATGGAGGCAAATCATACTCAAGAAAGATAGGACAACTTTGACAAAGATTATCCAATGGGAAATTCAATAAGTAGGCTTAGGCAGTCCTTTCAGTGCTGATAAAGAGGAAGGACATTAGACAATTCACATCTCAATGAAGGTGATCAACCAATAAGAGATACTAGTTACATAAAAAGGCCAACAAGTGAGAATGTTTCAGTAATAGGCTAGTAAATTCAAATGTCACATCAGGAGCCATAAAAAACTTGTCAATGATGACAACTACTAAAACTTTGCATGACCTTTGTATGGATGGTTGACAAATCTATAAAAGAATCAATAAAGCCTAGCATGAACAAAATCATAAAAAGGGGTAATTTAAGCACTACAATAGGTTGAAACAAAATTCGCACTATAAAGATAGTAAGACAAAACAAAATACCATAAGAAGGATGAAGATCCAAACTACTAATGGAATAATTATAGGAAATTCAACTAGGAAGGAAGCTAGAATAAGAAGTGATGAAGAGAAAAACTTCATTAAGGAGATATGCCAACATCAAGCAGGGAAAAATGGGAGCTCACACTAACTCTTGAAGCTAAAGAAACTAATGAGATTGTCAAGTAGAAGCTCTAATGATTCAACAAAACTATTAAGGAAGGGGACTTCATACATGATATTCTTTACAATATCCTTTTATCATCTTTTAATCATTTGAGTTGCCTTTCATCATCTTTTAATCATTTGAGTTGCTAATTTACTCTATTTTTGTCCTTATTTTTATGACATTATTTACCAAGCCCGAGTAGAATGTGAATAAAGTCAAGAATGGAAAAGGTACACTCCTAGTCCAACAAGATAAAGAAAAAAAGGATAGATTAAGAAGGAAGTGAGTAAACCCCCACTAAAGATTAATCAAGGAAGGTTGAATGAGAAAAGATGGAATGAAATGCCAAGAAAAGGAAAAAAAAAAAAAAAAGAAAGCATAAAAAAGCCATTCTAGCTCCATCCAAACCCTCATGGAAGAGAAGGGTCAATCGACTTTATAGGAAGAGTAAAACACCAAGTTTGAGCCAAAAGGTTAACCCTATCATGGAGCAAACCATACCACCCGAGGCCCTAGAAAAGGTGATAGCCGACTTCAACTGCAAGATGGAAAAGAGTGTTGGAATGAGTTGCAGATATGACAATCCAAGAAGGAGGTGAATTAGGTTTTAAATAAAACCACACACAAATGATGCAAAAGCAACAACATAAAGTTTTTATAGTGGTTCGACAATATACCTACTCCACTCTTCAAGCTTTTACTTAGGCTTTTTATTCTTTTTCTAGGCTCAAGAACAAACCCTTCCCTTTTTTAAGCTAAGGAAGAGCCTTCCCTTTTACAGGATCAAGGACAACCTTTCCTTTGATATTTTTCTAGGCACAATACCAACTTTTATAACTATTAGCAAGGATAGATCTAAGCAGTGCCTATGCCTTACAAATCAGGCAACCAATAGACTATTAGTGCTCAAGAAAACCTACTCTCTAAAAGAGGAACAAAAACAATCCTTACTCTACCCAAATTCAAAGCAATAACATAAAAGGTTAGCACAAAGATGTTTATACTTGTTCATAAGGTTTTTCTTACTTTTACAACCTTTAAAAATGCTCCTTATATAGCCAACTCCAAAATTAGTTATTGGAATAGTTGATGTTTAGTCTGATAGCTTTTCTGCAAAACTAGTTATTAGAGATGACAACAACGGTTGTTTTTCATCAACCATCATTAAACTTTTAATGGTTTTTTTCAATGCTTGTTGATCATTATTCAATGCCCTTTGTCTTTGACTATAACACCTATTAGAGCAAGAACAATACCCATTGTTCATTTCCAAAAAGCTTCAAGTTGGTGCTCTATTTTCCAAACTTTGTATGATTGTTTTTCATACATGTTGAGCAATTCATAATGCCTATTGGAAACTCCTTCAACACTTATTGAGAAAGGATAATACCCATTTTGAGTTTTAGAAGCTTTAACTCAGGCTTGGATACTCTTCCAACACCTGTTGCAAATATACAACGCCTGTTGTTATGCTAGATCAACGCCTGTTATGAAACTTCAATGCTTGTAGCAAGGTCTAACAACTCAACCTGAAGCACTTCTTTAATGCTCATTCTAAAATGAAAATGTATGTTGTGAGGTCTAAAATGCTTTGCAGCCTCCAATCAACATCCATTGTCCATCCTTCAATGTCTGTTGAATAGTCCAATGCCCATTACAAAGGGACAATGGCTATTGCAAGGTCCGTAAGACTTTGGGCATCTACAGTACATCTTCAATGCTTGTTACATGATTGTCAATACACGCTGGAGATGTTCAATGCCCATATTGGGTCACATATAATCCAATACATTTGTCAGGTCAGTTCAAATTATCCAAAAATACTAAAGTACAAATATTAGAACCTCTTTTGATTTTGTTATACTTTTATTATCCTTCAAAATAATAGTTTTGTTATCATTCAAAAAACATCATTCAAAGAGAGGAATGAGTCTAATGCCTTAAGGTTACATGTTCTCCAAACATTCTCCCTTAGCTTTTATAACAATCTCCCTCTTTTTGAATGATGAAAAACCAAGACACTTTGATACCAAAAATATAAATCTTAAATACACAAAGGATTTCGAATGTTAAAACATAAAACTATAAAGAAGATACTAATACATACCAATCAAAATATCCATGAAAAGCTTGATACCAAATAAAATACATACCAATCAAAATATCAACATAAGGCTTGATACCAAATAAAATGCATATCAATTAAAATATCCATATAAGATACCAAATGTTACATAAGATAGTAAATGTTGGATGTTGAAAACATAAGTGATACAGGTGTTAGGCTATGCACATAAGTGATACCAAACAAAGCAATCAAAGCATCCAAAATTTATCCTCCTTTTATCATTATGACAAAAAGATATAGAATAATTCTTCCCTTAAAAAAATGTTCTCCCCCTTACAAACATGTAAACATTTTATTCCTAAAACGTATACCAACTTCCTTAAAGACAAAGTGAAATGATGGTTCTAAAAATTCAAAACAAACAGTCAAGAAAAACTCTCCCTATCTATATGTTTTCTTTTAACAAATCACCCAAAATATTCAAACACAAATTCAGTTGACATAACTTAGGGTGACATGTTCTCTTCACAAATTGACAAAAGCAAGAAAAGATGGACAGTTATTAGATATTCCTAAAATAAAAACTTCAAACTGATACCAATGTTGGTTCATAAAGCAAACTCTCCCTCAATAAAAGCATGTTGAACAAAATAAAAGGAGGGATAGAGATACATTATAGTTAATGATACCAATTATTGTTTTTTCCAAAAATATAAACCTTTTTTAGAAAAAAAAAAAAAAAACTTTAGCCCCTCTTCAAATTCTACAGCTTTAATCACCATTTGATTTTCCATTTTGAGCAGAGAGTGAGGAGCTTCCAAACCTGCAAAATTAAACTTTATTTAGTACCCATTTTCTTTTGGGTCCAAGAGGTTAACAATATAAACATGCTCATCTCTCAACGTAGCATAGCAAAAGCATGCTTTATTGCCATAATTTCCATAATATATATATTGCCAATCAAATATTTTCCTCAACTCTTATGTAGAGCAAGAGTGAGATGGCTTCTTGAAGGATTGGTGCGTAAGACATGAAGGAACCCTTGCATTTTTCACATGTCTAGTTTCATAAATAAAGGCATGATTTGCCTTTAGCCTGTGAGAACGAGGGTATGAGTGAGAGCAGTTATGATCATTTGCATGTGATTTAGATAAAGGTGAGAGAGTTCTAGCTTTGGTAGAAGCTCTCACAAACTTTGGGTTTGAAGTGGAAGGTTTAGAATGATCAAAGCCTAAGCCATGTCTATCTCTTGAAGTCTTCTGAGAGCCCAAAAGAAGATCAAGTTTTTCTTTTCCTTTTGTAAAATAGGCAAGTGAATCTTTCAAAGTTAAGATCTTTTTCTTGAAATTCTGATTTTGAGAAGACAAAATTTCATAAAATTTCTTTTCTTGGTTCAAAGTTTCATTTTCTTTTTGTAATAGCTCAAAACTTTTCTTTAGTTCCACTAATTTAATTTTCAAAATTTTTTTCTTTCAAAGCTTTTATCAAGATCATTATTGGTACATTTGAAGCCTCAATAAGATTTTCAATAGTTAACATGTTCTCTAACTCTTGATCATCCTCATCTAGATCACTATCAAAAGAGCTAGTACATACTTGTTTTAAAGAGCTCTCCTTTAAGGCCATGAGGCATAGAATAGTTCTCTCTTCTGCCCATCCTTAGCTCTTGTTCATCCTCACTTTGTTCAGATGCACTAGAGTCATTCCAAGTGGCTTTATAGGCTTTCATCTTCTTATTGTCCTTCTTCTCAGCTCTGCCTTTTTTGCAGTCTACTTTCACATGGCTAAGTATTCCACATCCATAGCATTCAATTTGCTTATGTTTACCTTTGCCTTTCTTCTTTAACATCCTTCTGAATTTATTTATTATGAGGGCTTCTACTCTTCATCATCTGAGTTATGGCATTTGGAAGTAGCTTTAAGTGTTATCCCAATCTTCTTCTTATTTGCATCCTCAAATATAGATAGAGCTTCTCTATTCAGGCTCATTTCATAGTCAATCAGATTTCTCAGCAGCTCATGAAGTGGCATGGTTTTTATATCCTTTGAATCCTTGAAAGAGGTGACTTTGCTAAGCCACTCCTTAGGCAGACATCTTAAAACCTTCTTCGCAAGTTTCTCATTGGTGAAGGTCTTCCCAAGAGCCTTCATTTCTCCAACAATCTCAATGAATCGATCATACATGCTTGAGATTGTTTCATTAGGCTTTATAAAGAAGGTTTGATATTGAAAAATGAGGGTCTCCATCTTATTTTCCTTTACTTTAGTTGTTCCTTCATCCATGATCTCTAAGGCCTCTCAAATTTCCTTAACAATAGACTTCAAGCTCACTTTATTGTACTCACTTCTGCCTAAGGCACAAAAGAGCATGTGGATGGCCTTGTTATTGTTAACAACTTGACTTTTTTCATCCTTCTATATTTGAGTCCCATCGGTAAGTGTTTTCATTATAGTGTATGGACCTTTCTCTATAATTCTCCACTACTCAGTGGATTCAGATATGAGAAAGTAGTATATTCTGCTCTTCCAGTACTGATAGTTTGTTCTATTGAAAAAATGAGGTCTCACTATCGATTATCCTCCTAGTCCCTTCTCATTTTGGGATGTCATAATCATATCCCTCTTACACTTAAGCTTCAAAAGAGGTTAGGCTCTGATACCAATTGTTGGAATGAGTGGCAGATGTCGTAACCTAAGAAAGGGGGTGAATTGGGTTGTAAATAAAAATACACACAAATGATGTAAAAGCAACAATATAAACAACAAATAGTTTTTAAAGTGGTTTGGTAACCTGCCTACTCCATTTCCTAGGCTTTCACTCAGGCCTTTCCGTTCTTTTTCTAGGCTTAAGAACAAAACCTTTCCTTTTCTAGGCTAAGGAAGAACCTTCCTTTTTATAGGCTCAAGGATAATCTCTCTCGGGATTTTTCTAAGATCAATACCAAACTTTACAAACATTAGTAAGGATAGATCCAAGCAATGTCTATGCCTCTCAAATCAAATAGCTAATACACTGTTAGTGATCAAGAAATCCTACTCTCAAAAAGAGTAACAAAAATAATTCTTACTCTACCCAAATAAGCAACACCATAAAAGGTTTGCATAAAAAGTTATAAAAATGTTCACACTTGTTCACAATGTTTTTCTTACATTTCTAACCTTAAAAAATGTTTTTTATATAGCCAACTCCAAAACTAGTCATTGGAATAGTTGATGTTTAGTTTGACAACTTTTCTACAAAACTAGTCATTAGAGATGACAACACCTATTATTCTTCATCAAGCCCCTATTAAACTTGTGATGTTTACTTCCAACGCCTATTGATTATTATTAAATGCCCATTGGCTTTGACTACAACACTTGTTGGAGTAAAAACAATGTTTGTTATTCATTTCTAGAAAGCTTTAATTTAGTGCTCTATTTTTCAAACCTTACACAATTACTGTTGTCGCCCGTTGAGCAATTCGCAATGCCCATTGGAAACTCCTTAAACACCTGTTGAAAAGGGCTAATGTCAGTTTCAAGTTTCATAAGCTCTAACTTAGGCTTGGGCACTCTTCCAACATCTTTTGCGAATATACAATGCCTATTGTTAGGCTAGATTAATGCTTATTGTAATACTTCAACGCTTATGGTGAGGTCCAGCATAGCTCAACCTGAAGCACTTCTCTAATACCCATTCTAAAGGGACAATGACAGTTGCAAGGTCTAAAATGCTTTAACTATTTGTAGCATCCAACTAACATCCATTATCCATCCTTCAATGCCCGTTGAATGATCCAATGCCTATTGCAAAGGGACAACGCCTGTTGTAAGGTTTATGAGACTTTGGGCATTTGCAACACATCTTCAATGCATGTTGTGTGATTGCTAATGCCTGTTAGAGATGTTCAATGCCTATCTTAGTGTCACACATTCTCCAAACATTCTTCTCCTAGCATTCACAATAATTTCCCCCTTTAAAATTTATTGGGTTTATTTAAATTATCTAAAAACACTTAAGTACAAACATTAGAACTTCTCTTAGTTTTGTTATCCTTCAAAACAATAGTTTTATTATCATTCAAAGCACATCATTTAAAGTAGAGGAATGAATCTAATGTCTTGGGGTCACATGTTCTCCAAACATTCTCCCTTTAGCATTCATAATAGAGAGGGTTGCCAAAGAGGTAAACAAGTGCATCAATGAAATTTTGAAAAGGGTGGAGATCTTTGCTAATATAACTGACAAATGCAAAACACTAATGGAGGCACCCCAACTTATAGTGATTGATGATGATCTATTTAGGATGAAAGAGTATCATAAGAGCAAGCTTGATAGGGAAATGGGAAGTACTACCCCAACATAGAGACCCCCAAGGATTCAAGGGTTAAGAAGAAGATGAATAGACTCATTGTGAAGGAGAAAGAAGATGACAATCCTATTATTAAATAGTTGAAAAAGTGTCAGCCTAGATCAATGTATGGGAGTTGCTCATACCTCTCAAGAACATAAGAGGGCAACGGTTAAAGCTCTATCTAGCCTGATAATTTCCAATAAAGCCATTTTGAAGAATGTCAATGCATTGGTGACTCATAATGGCAAAATCACTTTTTCGAATAAGGATTTGCCATCAAAAGGAAGGGATCACAATTTGGTTGTATTCATTTGAGTTGAGGTGAAAGAAAGGCGTACGCCATGTGTGATGGTTGATGATGGTTCCTGGATTAACATCTGCCTATCAAAGTTATTGCACAAGTTTAGATTGTCTAAGAAGGATTTGGAAGCTTCTAACAATGTCATTTGAGCCTATGATAATAGTAAAAGGTCGGCTTCGAGTGTGTTCAAAACCCTAGTCAAAATGGGCATAGTAAACAATGGTGGAATTTATAGTCTTAGATATCCCAATCACCTTCTTGCTTTTATTAGGAAGACTATGGTATCACCCGTTGGGTGGTGTGCCTTCCACTATTCATCAAAAGTTAAAATTCACAAAGGAGAGATTGTGACCATTTGTACAGAGGTTCAAAAAATTATACTAACTTTAAGTAGTGTCAAAACAAGGAAAGTAGGAGAACATGTTAGTAACTCAAGGAATAAGCTCATGTTAAGATTGAGACCCTAATGAACCAACAAGAGAAATGAAGCCTATAATGCACCATCAAGCTTGATGATCTTATATCCTTGAAGCACATGAGTAGCTTATTCATTTTGATTTAATTGCTTATCATTATAACACTGTTTTCTAAACCTATGTGAAAGGATGAACTTGAGAAGAAAATAAAGAGTGAAACTAAGAGAAAAGCTTGAGTGAAATTTAGAAAATCAAAGAGGGAGAAAGCAAGAAAAGTTAGAAGGCAAAACAAGAGACAAGTCAAAGAATGCAAAATAAGAGAGTAAAATCAAAGAGAGAAAAACTTGAGAGTGAGAAAAGAAAGTGAGCAAAACCAAGATATACAAAAAGAATGATGTCAAAACACAAATGAAAAGAACTAAGAGCAATGCCAAAAGATAAAATAAAGAGAACCAAAAGAGAATCTAGAGGGCAAAATAAAGAAAACTCAAGAGAGAAACCTGATGGCAGAAATGAGAATGATAAGGCAGAAGCCTAGAAGCAGAAGAAGATGTTTAACCTTGGTACTTACTAAAGGGACACCAAGAAGCTTAGTACTTGCTAGAGGCCTACTAGAAGAAGATATTTAATCTTGGTACTTGCTAGAGGATTGCCAAAAAGCTTAGTACTCACTAAAGTGCATTAAAGAGATCAACTCCAGTACTTATTAGTGCTAGAAGGAAAATTTTAACCTTAGTACTTGCTAGAAGGTTGCTAAGAAGCTTAGTACTTACTAGAGACCTATAAAGGAAATTAACTCTAGTACTTGTTAAAGGCTGCTGGAAGGTAAAAATCAACCTCAATACTAGCCAAAGGGCTGCCAAGAACCTTAGTACTTGCTAGAAGGCTACTAAAGAGATCAACTCTAGTACTTATTAGAGGGCTGCTAGAAGGTAAAAATCAACCTTAGTACTTGCTAAAGGGCCACCAAGAAGCTTAGTACTTACTAGAGGGTTGCTAAGAAGGTTAACTCTAGTACTTGCTAGAGGACTACTGGAATGTGAAATTCAACCTTGGTGCTTGTTAGAAGGCTACCAAGAAGCTCAATTCTTGTTAGAGGATTGCTAAGGAGATTAACTCCAGTACTTGTTAGAGGGTTGCTGAAAAGTGAAATCAACCTTGGTACTTGCTAGAGATCTACCAAGAAGCTTAGTACTAGCTAGAGGGTTATTATGGAGATCAACTTCAGTACTTGTTAAAGGGCTATTAAAAGGTAAAATTTAACATTGGTACTTGCTAAAGGGCTGTTAAAAGATAAAAATCAACCCTAGTACTTGCTAAAAGGTTGCCAAGAAGTTTGGTACTTATTAAAGGGCTACTAAGAAGCTTAGCACTTACTTGAGGAGCTGCTAAGAAAATTGTATCCCTTCATATCCTTTATCTAGTGATCAAGTTTATAACTAATGTTTTGTTGTATCTTCTCCAATAGTCATTTCTCAAACGATATTTTTCAAGGCCTACAAAGCAAGGGCAAACTATAAGCATCAGATTTTGGGCCTCAAGATGTAAGATCGATGATGAAAACCATAAAACTTATTCCTTAAGATGTAAGGGAAAAAGCCAAAGGAAGAGAAATAAAGCCTTATGAGACCTTGGAAAAACCCAAAGCCAAGCCTTAAACCAAGCTAAAACCTAAAACTAAACCAAAGATTGATTCTACTAAGAGGGATATACATCCCACTAAACTATGACGTATAACCCATCCCAAAACAGAGATGTACAACACTCTTTAAGGATGTACAACCCTACCTTCACCCCTAATCCTTAGAACCTTATGGAACTGGTCCCCCATTTAACCCAAGTGTTGTGCATCCTTGATAGCAAGACGTATAACCAATTTTTGGTTGTACAACCTACATATAAACCATAATTCTAGGAGATTCATCTCTCTCTATATGAATGGACATGTTTATGGTACAATTACGATCATTTCTAGCCTTGCATACTCACCCAACACTTATAAATACCCCCTCTTGGAAACCCTAATGTCACTCGATGAAAATCACTTCTCAAACATTCCTTAAATATAGAAACCTTAAACCCTAACTCACTGTAAGGAAGAATTAGACCTAATCTCTTTATTTTTGTGCCTTCTCTAAGTATTTTAAAGAAAACCATTAAACTTGTAAGCCTCTAAAGGCATAAAAACAAATAAAGGCATCCAAGAATCTCCCTCATTCTTCCCATTCTTCTTGCTTTATCTATTTTTAAAACCCTAGCAGTAGGGGCTATACAACCTTGTCTATAAACTGTATAGCTCAGTTTGCACTTTTTTGCAAAGTTCATCCTCTTCCTCTATCCAGATTTCCTTCTTTTTCAAACCTTTTTTTATGATGTTTTATTACTTCAGTGCTAGAATAGGGTGAGGTTTAATGACCTAGAACCTTTATTCACTTCCAAATTAGAGTTTTGTTTATGTTTCACATGGCTTTTATTACTTATCATACCAAAGGACCTTTGGCATCTTCCATTTTATTTCAAGGAGGTGTTTTGATTCTGTTTTAATCATCTTATGGCCATGATCAAATGAGAAACTTGAGATTCCATTGACTTTGAAAGCTTATCTTGAGTTGGGAATTTATATGCTTAAAGTATATGAATAGTGTTTTAACCTTCAATCTTACCTATTCTTGTATTGTATGCTAACCCTGTATAGTTAGTGTTACATATGGATGCCATGCTCTTTTAGAGCTACATGAGGAGAGGATTCATCAATCCTAGGATGCCTCTTATGATGAGTCTTGCCTTAGGCCATTCGAAATTCTCCAAATGCCTTATATTGGATGTTTACTTCTTCATATATTCATGATTCATGCATTTATTTTTTGTTTGTTTATTGATTTTGTGATGTTAAGATGTGTTACCATGGACACAATATGTATATTTAGGGACCTTGGCTTTGGAAGTATGATAACATAGTTATTAGGAACTTTACTTGCTTTTTCTTTAGTTTCTTTTATTTACTTTCCATCATTTGATTACTAACTTCTTTTTCATTGAATATAGGTATCCTTGCTAGTGTTAGACAATAAATGTGGTCTTGATCATCATCTTATATGTTTACGGATGATTATGGTGTGGATGAATACATGATAATCCTACCATTTGGATATGTATCCCTATCTTCACCTTGTATATAATATTTATTGCTTTTTTCCATCTTGCATAACATTCATGCATTGCATACTCTATTGTTATGATTGATGGCTTGTTTAGATAAATGGGTCTAGGTGGATAAATGGGAATTTGATTAATAAAGCCAAAGTATAAAAATGAACCATTGATTACTTGAAGGTCAAATCCTTATATTCAGGCAACTTGGGGGTACCTAACCTCTTCCCCAAGTCGTACCCAACTCTCGAACCTGATCTCTAATTAGGCAAAGTCAAATTAGGCCTTTTAATTGACTTAGATAAGCTTAGAATTTATCTTTTCTCAAATTTTGATTCTGACCAAAGTCAGGTGGTGACTCCGTATTTCACCTAATGATGGTATCATTCTGCTTTGGTCCTTTATTGATCCCAACTTTAGAAATGGGGTTTTTATCTTGTGTGAGGCCTCAAAGATCCCCCATTGATCTAAATCATATGCCATGACAAGGGATTATTACCAATTTATGACCTTTCATCCTCTTGATCCCCTAATGATTAATAAAAGGTAGGAGATGCAAGTAAGATTTCACTCGTTTGATCATAAAACCACAAAATTCAAGGCGCTCACAGGTTCAAAGACCTTAAGATCCCAATTATTGAGATTTTGCCCTCGGCCATTAATATCCTCTAAAGTGCACTTATATTTCATGCTTATGATACTTCATATCTCGTGATTCACATGTTTTATGTTATATGATATTATTATTGCCAATGTGAATTTCATGTGATGTTGGGATGTCATTGACTTTAGACTTGGACTTTGCTTAGGTTCCTATGACTTGGAGATTGGGTGAGATCTTTTGTTTGAACCCTATTCTACTTTATTAGTTTCATTGTCTTGTTTCTTTAGTGGTAACTAACATGTGTCTTCTTTGTATAGGTGATGGAAGGGGGCATCATAAGTCCCATTATGTATGATTGTGATTAATTTATATGCATGACTCCCCTCATTTGATATTGCATACCCCTATCCCTTTAATGTGATTATGATGTCTTAATGATGACATGTTTAATTGGATGCGCTAGGAGCATGTTTATGAGTGATAATCGAAGTAATCAATAATATGAATAAAATGGTAAAGGGAATCAAAGATGCCCGAAGGTTAGACCCTACATTCAGGTGGTTTAGGGGTGTCTAACCTCTTCTCTAAGTAGTACTCAATTTTAAACCCAATCTCTGATGGGGTAACGATGAATTCGGTCTTCTAAATCACTTAGATAGGTTTAAATTTCTCCTTTGCTTAGATTTTTGTCCCAACCAAAGTTGGGTGGCGACTTCATATTTCATTAAGGATGATACCAATTTCTTTTCCCACTTTGGTCTCTCATTAACCTTCAAAATTGAAAAAAAAGGCATCAATATTATGTAAGGCCTAAAGGTTCCCCTATTGATCCAAATGTGTGTCATTTCCTTAGAGTTATTATACCAACGTATGACCCATGTCCTCTCGATCCCCAATTGATCGATAAAAGGACAAAGTCGTAAGCAAGATTTCACTTGTTCAAGCACAATCCCAATCCATAATTTTGGGCGCTCACAAAAGATAACTGGAAAACTACTAATATATGGGAATCAAAGGATTGAGGCCTTTCTTCCAAAACCCTATTCAAATCAACTTCATGAAAAAAATTAACATAACAATAAATTTGGCTTAATAATTTTTTATGTTAATCCCTCTCCCTAACCTCTATAGGGAAGCCATACAAATCTTTATTACGTTAAAATTAATTGCTCGGTTAGTTAGAAACTTCCCTATCTGGCAAAGTTGCAATCGAGTTCCATACCTTTTATTTTGTTCTTTTTTTTAACACTCTTCTTTAATAGGAAGAGATAAACTCGATGGATGATCCTCCATTTAAATAAAAACTCACACAATTACAAGTTAAAAGACCACCACAAAACACTTTATAAAGAAGGAAAACTCTCATGCTCTTACATAGGAGAGAAAAATGACACCTTTCTATTTTATTCTATTTTTAAGTTAGGTAGCTTATAGGATTCCAATTATTTAAATTTTTCTAGCATTGAAAGTCTATTTTCACATATTTTTAATAACACATTTTATATACCTAATGTATGGCTCCCTAAAATTAGAAACTTCTAATCTTAATATCAAATAACTTATTTTTAATTTTATCTTTCAGTACCTCCACCATTGCTACCACTTTGCCACTTCCTGCCACTATTACTTAACAATGGGCGTACTAGCCAATTTCTCCTTCTTTTATTTCTTAATGCAAGATCCTAACTACTTTACCTTCTCCCTCCTCCTATCAAAGAACAAATCTCCTTCCCTCAATCATTTCTCCTTACTCTCTAAGTTGTCATATTATCATTAAGCTTTCAAGGCATGATTTTTATTATTTTAATTTGAAATTTTTTTATTTTATTAATAAAAAGCAAAAGGTAAATGAATTTATAAACCATGATTGAAATAAATATGAGTTGTTGTATTGGTGAACCAATGAACTAAAAATATTAAAATTGGCCTATAAAGCTTTGGTTAATGCTCATATTAAAAGCAAAAACAAGGGGAAAATAAAAATGAAAAAAGGGAATATCTAATTTTTATATGGTTTTCGATAATGTAAATTCATATTAAATAAATTTACTTTTATTTCCTATTCACAATATATTATGTGTGAAATTTCATTTAAAGGCATATTTCATTCTAATTTACATACATTTATATCCTAGCTTATGTTTGATATTTCTACTAGGACTAGAAAAGTATTTATGGTTAACTTGGCATGATAAATGTGGTTTAACATTATGTTAAGTGTTTTAGGAATGAATCAAGGCTTGGTAAATATGGATTAAGGGATGAACTTGATTAAGACAAAACATAGGAAAATTATAATGATAATATAAGTGTTATATAATTGAATAATGATTGAATATGATGAATCACATATAAGCCATAAGTTTGACCTATTCATAACAAACGTGTTATAACTGTGGATGTAGCTATACTTCACTTACATGGCTCATTTTTGGTGTACTAAAGCTTCTTAAAATTGCTATTTTGGAATGCCATTTTATTTTTGGCAAAGTGAACTATTAATTATTCCTTGATTTTATATTATCAAGGACTCACTTTGTTGATTCACTTCTTTGCTTTGTTCATCTTTTTTTTTTTTTTTTTGATATGTATGTTCTTGTCCATTTTAGTTGTAAAATGACTTCAGTTGCATTGAATTAAATTATGATAATTTAATTCAATCCTTTTTCTTTTGAATTTAATCAAAAAAATGATTTAGTTCTAAAAACTTATAGTATTAATTTATGTGCTTTGGGACTAAATATGATGAAAGAATTAAGATAGAAGTTGATTAAGTTAATAAGAAGCATGAAAGATGAATTGCTTGAAAAATGATCTAGTTCTAGTCTTTAAAAGTTCTATTTTGGTACCTTTTAATGTCATCAATGTTTTAATGGTTCAAGATTAGGATTTAAAAGAAAATTGATGATTTAAATTAGTTTCTAACTAGGTTTGTGATTGAATTATAAATGGACTAATAATTGACCACATTGTAAAATTGCATGAGCTAATGTACTCAATTAAGTTCTCATTTGTTAGACGAAAATTTTGGCAATATTTCTCTTAATTTAAATATTAATAATTGAGTTAGAGTATGGAAATAGGGAGAACTAAAAGTTGACCTTAGTCCTAAATTTTAAAATACTCAAACTAATACAAACACTATGCAAGGGACTTGAAAAGACTTAATTATAGACTAATATTCATGACTGAGATTTCAATATGTAAATGTTATGGCTAAGGTTCCTAGAAATATATTGTTTTATGCTTTTAAAGAAGTTAAATGATGTATTAACCAAGTATGGAGTAGTGTTAAGTGATAAGCAAAGAACATGCATAAATCTAACAAAAATATGATTTGAGTGATGCATGTATGAAAGCCACCTTAAAAAGTGAAGATTATGTATGAGTTGTCCACAAATTTATAGGTTTGAATACTTATTGTTTAAAATAATTCATCCTGACCTTCATTTGGATACTTGTTATGTTTCTTATAATTTAATGAGCACGTTGGTTTATCTTTGTCTTTTGGCTCACTAATATTAGAGTCTATCTTTATCTCTACTTTGACTTACCCTTAACCATGCATTTTCTATAGGTACAACTAGAATCATGGCTTCATTACATTTAGAAATATATGGATAGGATGAGTATGTTACTCATTCTTCTCCATCTTAATTTTGATAATGTACTTAGACATTAAATTAAATATAGTTTGAAATTAAGATATTTCAATAGGAATAATGTAAGGAGTGAGACTGTATACCATTTGATATACGTAGATGATAATTCATGTTTTAATTTGTTACATATGGATATGTTCACTTTGAAAGTTTAGATGACATGATAGGAGCTACAGGGTAGGCTTAGAGATAAAAGAAATATGAAAGTAGATGAACAAGTAGTTATATTTTTAAATATACTCGATCACCATTATAAAAATAGAGTGATAAAATTTGATTTTACAAGATTAGGAGAAACAGTTAGTTAACAATTTAGAGTAGTACTTAATATTATCCTTTAAGAAGCCTAATGGTTCAAAGCGATATTTGTAGGTTAAATTATTTGATTTATGGATATTATTACACCAAATTATATGGTAATTTAAATTTTGTTTGATATGATAGAATTGTTTGGAAGGTTTGGATGAAACTTACATTAGATTAAAAGTGCTAAAAAGTTGATAACCCTAGATATCAATCTAAAAAAGGTGAAACTTCTATAAATTTGTTGGTAGCTTGCTCTCAAGATACCTAATTTATGTATGTGCTCCCAAGGTGGGAAGGTTCAGTTGTTGATAGAAGGGTTCTTTGAGATTTTCTAAGTAGGAAAAATGGTTTAAAGTTTCTAAAGGTTAGCCATTAATTCTTAATGGATGTTTAGAAAATTTTGCTTTTTTTTTAGGCTTGTTATAATAAATTTTTTATTTTATTTTTTTAAGATATAATTATCTATTAGATGTTGGATATGCAAATTATGATGGATTTTTAGCTTTGTTTACAAAGTAATGATACATTCTTAATGATTGGATAGGTAATGATGCATTCCTAGCAAATGGCAAACAATGACAAGGCCATCCACATTCTTTTTTTATGCCTTGAGTAGAAATGAGTACAATAAAGTGAGCATGAAGATAACTACCAAAGAAATTTATGAGGCCTTAAAGATCACACATGAGGGTATAAGTCAAGTTAAAGGAAAACAAAGGAACCTTCACTTTCCAATATAAGACCTTTTTCATCAAAATAGTTAGGGAAATGAAGGCTTTTGAAAAGACTTTCACTAATAAAGTGTAACATCTCTATCCTCATTCATTGGATTCTTATATGAACATATTCATTGCATAAATGGTTTGCAATCCCACATGAATATATGCATTGGATAAATGATCATTTAGATATATGAATTAGATAAGCATGACTATGACACTTGCACCATTACATTTGGAACACTTGAACATATATGTAATATTTATATAGTTGCATGGCAAATTATCTTATGTTGTGTGCATGTTATAGCATCATAAATAATGGTGTTTTAGAGCTTATTTAAAAGTATAAGGAGCATATAGGGATTAGGAGATTGATGGAGGTGACAAAGGAGTGAAGAAGAGGGATTAAAAGAGGAAAAATGAAATTTCAACCAATAGAATGAGACACCATGATTTTGTCTTATTAGAATAGGTTTACAAATTGAATTTAAGAGCATATTAAAGAGAATAAATGTGAGGGGCAGCAAAAGAAAGAGAGAGCCAAGGAAGAAAGAAAGAGCTAAGGAAGAAAGAAAGAAAGGAAGAAGAAGAAGAAGAAGACGAACAAGAATGCGAGGGAGAACAGTAAGTTACCTAGGAAGAAACTCTAAACTTTTTTGGGTTTTGGAAAAAGAGGTAAGTTAATTTATCTTCTTCCCTCATGAAATTCCTCCATCAAGACATGTTAGTCATGCATGGTTTGTAAGAATTGTGGAGTATTTGAGGTGGAGCTCATGTATGGAAGTTCTAGCTTCAGAAAAATAGAGCTGATTGTGTTGGTTTTGTTGTTATAGTAGCTTGTCGCACCCATGATTTCACAACACTAGAAGAGGAATTAGGAAAAGTGTGAACCCATGAAAGTTGTAACTTTCTACCTTATATAAAAGTATGTAAAAGAGTTTTTCTTAATTTGTTGTTTCTAAAGAGTTATGGCTCCTTCATTAAGGCTAGTTTACAACAAACCGAAATCTCCCCAGTCTGGTTTTTTTCATATATTTTGATGACCTTATGTGCTGATTTAGACAAAGTTAAAAATATGAAATTTGTAGGTCTATATCCCCTCTAAATTATTGTGAACCAATTCTTCTTAATTTGTTGTGTGAAAAGAGATATACCACTTTAATTATGATTGATCCTGAACCCAATGAAACTTGTTTCATCTCTTAGTTCTATTTTTCAATAATTTGATGGCCATATAATGGGAATTTGGTAATGTACCAAACTTGAAATTTGTATATTTATGTCCATTCTACATTGTTATAAAATAGTTTTGCAAATATATCATGGTTGATGAGATATTGCTCCTTTATTGTGACTGATTATCAATGTGTTAAAAACCTACTCACTTTGAGATTGACCATTTATTTTGGTGACCCTATAAACTGAATTTGACAATATGTAAAACATGTTAAATTTTCCTATATGTGATTTGTATCTATTGGTAAATCATTCTTTCAATTGGACTTGTACAATTTTAGATATACTCATGATTGTAAGACCTACTTAGACTTAGATGACACTGAAACAGGGTAGAATTCACAAATTCACCACATTTTTTATATGTATTACATTGATCTAAAATTTTACTATGTTGTATTATTACGTGTCTAGTTTCTTTTTAAAAAAGAATAAAGTCAATTTGGATAAGTATATCTAGAGTTATTGCTATGAGAGTGTAGCAAGGTCAGGCTGCCACACAAGAATAATATGCTTAAATACTAGGTCCATTTACATGGAATATGACCATAGTTGCATACCATGCATACAAAATCATTTTGACATTTTATAATGATATATGTATCAAATTTTAGGATCTCAACACTTTGAGAAAGCCCATGAAAGAGGCCCAAACCTACCATAAAGGTTGGTCACATCAAAAGACGAGTAAAAGCCATAATTGGATTCTAATGTGTATGTGTGATGATTTTATGATATGGTTATATTCTATTACATGTATATGTGATTGAATTATGACATTTACATGTGAATACAAGTCAAGTGAGAGATATATGATCTTAATGATTACTTGGTATACCATTGTGAATGAACACTTACATATGGAATTAAAATGATGTTGTGACCGGCTAGTCAAACACTTGTAAATCATTTGGAAAAAGGGACAAATATGTCCCATTGGCACATGTTATTGATCAAATGATTCACTTGTTATATTCTAGCCTGCAAAATCAAACGTCACTTGGATCACATGAGTTTCTAGAAGTAGTGTTTGCCTAGCAAAGTCATGACAAAATTAATCTATTGCATTTGCAGTTGCATACTTAATTCTTAGACTTGTAATGTATCCTGGTGATATTTGATTGTTAGTTGTGTCATAAGACTCTGATTATTATTTTTATTCATTAAGTCATGACTCACCAAATTGCAATTTTGTTTTTCAAATACTGAACCATAGGGTTTGGATACTTTGGAGCATAAAGTTTTGCATATAGACACATGGAGGTCAAGTCGTTGGCTAAATTCTAATTCTCTCTCTTCTTGTGTCATGTATATATACCTAGATAAGAATTGGCTTATGGTCACTAGCCTTGGACACTAGTTAATATATATGTACATTAAATACATATTGGATGGTGTATGTATGATAAATCAACCTTTGTGCATATGTATTTTTGGACATGAATGCCATGATTAGTAAATGAAAATAGTTATTACATAAAGAGTTATGAAAAAGGTTTTAACATGTCTACTAAAAGAATGGCTTAGAAAGTTCACCTCTCTCTCCAATTTAAAGGACTTAAAGACCACGCCATTAGATGAGCTAAATCTTAAGATAAACCTAAATAAAGAAGCTTCATCCTCATCGGAGGAAGCAAACAAAAGAAAAGTACGAGTTGCACTTAAAGCCACTTCCAAACCATTAAGCTCCGATGATGAAAAGATAGATGAAGATGTGGCTCTTATGACAAATCAATTTAGGAGGATACTTAAATAATGCATCAAAGGAAAGCCAAAAACAAACTTAAACTAGTGGAATGCTATGAGTTTGGGAAGCTTGGTTATATAAGACCAATTGCCCTAAAGATAAAGTTAAAAGAAAGAAAAAAAGAAAAAGAAAAAGAAAGCATACAAAACCACTTGGGATGATTAAGGTCCTTTTAGTCAAGCCCACCTAAGAATGAGACAAGGAGAATAAGGAGGAAAATAGCATATCTATGCTTTATGGCAATTGAGGAAAGCCTCCAATTAAAGTATAATTAAATTCTTTAGATAGTGATTTATATGATGATGATGATGATCTAAAGCCCAAGAATATGTTTACTCTTGAAAATCTTATGGAATTCATAAAATCCACCAATAATGATTTTAATAAGAGTTTTGAAAGCAACAAAGTTTTCAAAATAGAATTGATGGAATTAAAAATAAATATGAATAATGAAAAATGAGGCTTTGATTAATAAGAAGAAATTTTATAAAATTATGACTTCTCAAAATAAGAGTCTTAAAAATGAGGTTTCAAATTTGAAAGACTCTTTTAATTTTTTTACTAAGGTAAAGATGAACTTGATGTGATCTTGGTCTCTTAAAAGACCTCAAGAGATAAACATGGCTTAGGCTTTGATTTTTCAAAAGTCTCCACCTCTAAAACAAAATTTGTGAAAGCCTTTCCAAAAGCTAGAACTCTTTCTCTCTCATCATCTAAGATACATATGCACCACCCTAAATGCTCACATATAAATGCATGAAGGCCTAAAACAAAACATGCTTAAATCTATAAGTCTTAAAGATCAAGGCCAAATAGAAATCTATACGCATCACATATTTCTAGATCTTACGTCCTATAACTACTTCACTCAAGGACCTAAAAGAGCATTCCTTTGATAATGCTTTTATTATAAAATTTTGGCCATAAGGCATACTTTAGCTATTGAAGGCTAAATGATAAAAATGTGTTTATCTCTAACCTCAATGACCCAAAGAAATGGGTACCAAAGAAAGCTTGATTTATAAGTTAGGATTGCTTCACTAAGCACTCAAAAATGGTGAATCCTAAGGTGAATGGAGATTGTTGATTTTGATAGAATACAGATTCTCAAAGATGCAAACTAGTATGTATCATACCAAAGACTATAACATATTCCTTGTACCTCTGTCTTGATCTTAATTGGTATTATTAACGCACTTGTTTAGGAAAAGTTGTATTCACTTTTTGAATACATTCTAGTCATATACAATAATTGTTTTTTCTTTCTTATTTTTGGTTTAGTGTTATTTAGTTTTAATTTTGTTATTATTTATCTTTAGATCTTTTGTGTTGTTTACTTTTAGTTTTCTTCCATCCAAGGATAACTCTCTTATGAACCTAAGATTTGAAGAGATTTGTTTGAGGGGAGATATCTATTTTGTATTTTTCAGATTATTTTGTTCTTATTTTTTCTTTAAATTTTTTTATTATTACTATTATTATTCATTATTGTTTTTCTTTATGTTTTTTAACACTTTTTTGTCATGATAACAAAAAGGGAGAGAAATAATAGATAATGATAAAATGCCTTTTTTATATTTTATCTAGCATCTTGGTCTTTTCATCATTCAAAACGGAGAAGATTGTTGATTCCAAGGTTGATTTAGGTCATGATGACATTTATTGTCTCAAACTCTAGAGTGATTAATATTGATGTATATTTTGAATGATCTCAAAATCAAGAGAAGTTCTAGCATTGTGTTTTAAGTGTTTATGTTTATAGTTATTGCCAATGTTTGAATAGGGGTAATGTTAACTCCAAAGGATAAAAATAAAGGCACATCTTAAAGACAATGATTTGCAAGACATGATAAGGTCATAAGGAAAAGGTTGTTTAACAGGCGTGAAAGAAATCCAACAATCATAGAAAAAAAAACCTTCAAGAAATACCTCAATTAATCATATGATTTTGGATATCATCAATGACTGTGGTGAAATTTCAATAAGCATTGACGAATGGATTCAATGGATGTTGCAAATAATCAATGATCATTGAAAAGAGAAGTTAGAATATTAATGATTATGGAACAAAATCAATAATTGTTGACTTGCAATAGTGGCTAGCATTTCAATTTGACAAAACTTTTCAACTTGTTTCTTCCAATTAGCTATTGAGGATTTCATATATAAAAAGACCCTCATTTGAAGTCCAGGAAAAATAAGAGAGATTATACACCTTGAAGTGTTTTTTGTATTTTTGGATAGAAAAAGATTTTGTCTAGCAAAAGATTTTGTTTAATTTTGTAATTAACCTTGAATTAGCAAAAGAGTAAGTCTCTTTAAATACCAAATAATATTTCTTGCCTATCATAGAGGTTTTGATGCTAATAAAAGGTTTCATCTTTTATTAAGGGAAATAAGATGGTATTATTATACCTATAAAAATAACAAAAAGTGGGTTCGACTTTCTTAAGCATTTGAAAAAAAAGTGTACAAGGGTTCATCTTTAGTCTGTAAAAGTATAAGATGCATTTCGTCCTTGAAAAAGTCATGAAAAACCTAAGAATGACTTAAAAAGTAAATGTAGCCATATTGCTGAAACATTATAAATCTTTATGTTTTGATTTATCTTTTCTCTTGATATATCTTTTCTCCTTTCAGTTCTTCAATTTTAGAAGCAACCAATTTACCTTTTTCCCCTCTTGGATAAAACTTGTGCAAGATTTAGATCTTCTAGATTACCTTCTTAATATTGAAGATGATGAGAAAAAAAAAATCTCGGCTAAAATGATATCTTAGTTTTTTTAGCATTAGATGCAGTGGATAATTATCACAATGCCTTTATATTACTGTTATAACTAGTATTTTTTTTAATCTTTGATTTGTTTTTAGTATTTATATTAGAAATTATATTGCACAATTTGGAATACCTTTTAAATTTTGCAAATAAGTTGTAATTTTTCATAGAATGGCTACTGTTTATGTAATAATTTTGGATTAGATGCATGCTTTCAAAAATTTTAAGAACATAGTAGGTCATGATTATATGCTATATATGCGCCCGTCAAAAATAGCAATAGACAATTGCAGATAAAACATTTATTGTCTGGAATTCTTGTTCAACTTAATGGCATGAGTTATTGGTTAAGATAATAAGACGAGGGAATGGAGGATTATGCAGTAGCATGGCTATGCCAAATTATTGTGAAAAAAAGTATCACAGTAACATTATGTTTTAGTCATCTTCAGGAGTTTACCTTATTCTTTATTTATTTGTACTGTCCATTTCCTATTATTTATTTATAGAAATGATTTAAACAAGTTAAATAATTTTTAAGTTATTAAATTATATAAAATAAATAATTTTATAATTATTGTTAATTTAAATATTATTTATAATAATTTTACTACATTTCATAAAATGATGTGAAAAAATAATTAAAAAAATTATTCATTACTTATAAAATATAAGTTTATTTCCTTTTATTTAATACAAAGCTATTAATTATAGAAGTAATTATAACAATATTAAATATAAGGACAATTATACTAATCTTATTAATATTTGAATTCCATTCTTATGTATTAAAACATACCAAATTAAAAAAAAAAAATCCTATTTTATAGATATATCAACCTAAAATATAGAAATTATAAAATTTTTGTTTTAGAAATGAGATTTCATTTCCCACCCTAAATGTAATCGAATATGCCCCTAAAGTAATTAAATTCTAACAACTGAAAGAACATCAAACATAACAAAATTGAGCAATTTCAATTGAATTAAAACGTTATAATCCGAACTTATAGGTTTTAAAATATTTTGTTTTCATTCCATATCTATCCCTTGTTTAGTATGCATATCTTCTTGCTTTTTTTCTGGACAATTCTAAAATTAAGAAGATTACATTCCCCAATCCATTAAAATGAAGTATTCACAAAACCAAATATTTCAGAAAATCTTCTATAAAGATTTCGAGATCAAATATTTAACAAAACCTCATCTTGACCCCGATCGTTAAATAAAGAATATAATACCTCATCTTGATCCAGATCGTTGAATAAAGAATATAATACGACGAGAGACTAAGTAAATCTAGAGATTCTATTTTACTTCTGCCCGAAGATCTATGTTATTTGTACTAAAAATCTGCGAATTGTTCAAAACCTTCCATTGAAATCTCTCAAGCTAAACGTTACCCGAGATTATCAACCCACCATGACCTGTTTAAACTAGAAGTTACAGTAGCAAGCCATCTTGCGCTCATATATGTCCAACAAAAAAATTGGTATTCACGACTTAGAGAAGAAAAGAATAATTCGAATTTATTAAAAAAAAAAAAGAAAATATGAGTTTCCATAAACATAACATCCTTATAAATGAGCAAAAAGGGAATCATTGAAAGCAAACAATAGTAATATATATTATCCACGTCAACCCAAACCCAACAGACAATTTTATGATTTCGAAAAAGAATCAGCAGCAGCCAGCAAGCAATAGACATAAGATCAGTAATGTTAAACAGATCAGTTCCAACCTACACATCCAACCCCATATACTAACAATAAAAAAAAATAGCTTGAGTTAACCCAACAAATCCGCAAGCAAAATAAACCAAACTGTGCACAAGTTGTAGACGCTCTCTTTTTTAGCTTCAGGATTCTGGGGCAGGAGTAGTTGCAGGAACAGGAACAATTGCAGGTGCTTTCAAAAGCGGTTGAAGTGCTTTAACAACAATGCTCATATTTGGTCGGAACTCAGCTTCATATTGCACGCATAATGCAGCAACAGCTGCCAGCTGTAAAAAACCAAACAATCCCAGCATTAGCAGTTATCACAAACCATTCAAATGCCATGGAAAAAAGAAGTGTGAAATTTTGAAATTAGTGCACAAGTACTTATGTGCATGGTACATAAGAATAATTAATACCTTAGCCACTCCTTTAGGAGGATAATCTCCCTTCAGCTTTGGATCAACACACTGTTTAACTTTGTCCTCACTCAATCTTGGAGTAGCCTAAACAAAAGCAAGCTTGGTCAAGAAAAAGAGTAGCAAGGATACTAAAAAGGAAGAAAGATGATAATATGGAAACAAATTGAAAGCAACAAGGCAGAACTCCCACCCAAGTTACAAGACTCTGCTGTCCTCGAGGCATGGTGTGATCAACAGGTTTCCTTCCAGTTAGAAGCTCCAGAAGAACCACACCAAAACTATAAACATCACTCTTTTGTGTCAATTGTCCAGTCATTGCATACCTGCGGAGCGGTTCAACAAGTCACACGTGAGTTATATCATTCCACCACAAACAACAATATTTAAAGAAAACAACAATGATCCTATATGAAAGAAATAAAGATGTGATAATTATCTCAACTTATATAGGTGCAGATATGGAAGAAACTAAATTCCCATAATCTCTCGGTACTATGAAATCTGATACTTCAGATCAGTAGAAGTTCCATACAGTTTTTCAGAAACACATCCAAGAAACAAGACTTAAGCATCATGTTGCAGTCCCATAAAAGATGTGATTAAAAAACGTAGCTAGAATAAGGAGGTAATGACGAAATAAGGTGTATATTTAGAAGAAAACATAATATCTGAGTGATAAGCAGTAGAAGGCCTAAAAGAAAACTGTTTAGTATATCAGAGTATTTGGCAAAGAATATCATGCAAGCTACATCCTGAACACATCAGAACTGAAGATCCATCTAAGGTATATAATCTACATGCAATGAGGTGCTATTAAGCAAATTGTAGGAACTCCATGCTTAAGCTAGGTCCAGATAGAAAAAGTAAATAAACAAATTTGGAACTCAGATCCATGTCACCACCTACAGAGAAGTTAGACAACAAAAGACTTTAAAAATCAAAACAAGGGGATTTCAGAGGTATTATAAAAATCAAGATCAACAAATAGTGGATATTGCTGCCTAAATAATGTTTTTAGAAAGGACAAGCAAGTTTGTTTAAGCATAAGTTTGAGCAATTCTTAGTTTCTATATTTGTTCGACATGAAATCCAATAAGTTCTAAAATCAAAATGTCAGATCCCCATTTCTTTTCCCTTCAATTATCTTGTCTAGGCATCACTTCATTCATTTTTAGAAAAAATCTTCGGAGTGCCCTGCTTAGTTTATCCCAAAGCAATATAGGAAGAGGAAAGGCAAACCAAAGCTGATTACTTTCTGGAATAATTCTACTAAAGATTCAGTACACATCATGCTCTAGCGCATGGCACATGTCCATTCAAATTCATCAATTCTATTGAAGTTACAAGAGTAACAAGCAACTTTTTCATAAAATTTAAATACAAAGTACTTTCATAAAGCTTCACTTTCTTCAGCTATCCTGCACAATCAATAGTTTAAGTTATACATTTCATGAGACCACATTCTCCTCTCTGACCTAAAACCCATGTCCAAACATGAACTAAATCCAAAATCCTTATTTATTGAGAAAATATTAATTTACTTCAAGTTATCTGAATGAAGTTAAAGATAAAATCTATCTTGGCCATGCAGTTAGGAGACAACAGAATCACTTCATGTCAAAAGGTACTTAATAAAAATTGATTTCCAACAACAGTTTTTGCTAGCTTCTACTATAATGCAACATGCGGTAACCAATTAGCATTAATATATATGCATGCAAAGAAATTTTCAATCATAAAAATGACCAAATAAAGAGAAAACAGTGTTAAAGTAGTATTACTCAGGAGCATGATAACCAAAGGTTCCTAAAACACGAGTAGAATGAAGGCGAGCAGCCATGTCAGGAGCTTGATTTGAAAGGTTAAAATCTGCAATCTTGGCTTTGAAGTCTTCAAACAGAAGCACATTGCTTGATCTAACATCTCTGTGTATTATAGCAGGTTGTACCTTCTCATGCAAGTATTCCAACCCCCTTGCTGCATCAACCGCAATTTTCACACGCTGCATCCAGTCAAGTGTGGGACCTGGTTGTGCCCCTTGAACTCCTTTTCTGCCTATCATTGCACAGGTAAGGTAAGTTAATCAATCATATAATCCAAGGAAATTTGCTGTCAGGTGATATACAATCTTCTGAAGAGTAAACGAGATGAGTTCACACCATGCAATATATCATGGAGAGATCCCATAGTAGCAAATTCATATGCAAGTACTCGGAGATTTCCTTCAACACAATAACCAAGCAATTCCACAACATTTTCATGCTTCAATCTCGACACCATGGACACCTGAAATAAAAAATATATATACAATCAGGTACCTTGAGAAAAAAAAAAATCATTTAATATAGACTGGAATAGAATCATAATAAGAAATGAATAATCTGATGCGCTCCCCCCTCAAATCATAAACACACCTGCGTCAAAAATTCAACATTCGACTCTTGCTCAGATGCAGCATCAAGTTTTTTTACCGCCACAGCTTGTCCATTATCTAAGTTAGCATAATACACTCTTCCATAGGATCCTTCACCAATTAATGCCTTTGAACCAAAATTGTCGGTCTTCTCTTTCAGTTCATCCAAAGACAGCGCAGGTACTTCAACTAAAGGTGCTTCCTTCTGCACTTCAGATCTCACTGGAGGTGCTGCCTTCGTGCCTTTCATTGGATTCCCTAATATTTACAATAAAAAAAGGCCAAAATTAAGCAATTGTCAAAAGAACAGCATGCACAATAATCTACGCAAAGGCTAAAACAAGATAAAGTAGAATATTTGCCATCATTTCATATCAACTTTTAAAACAACTTACAACCAACAGACATAAATGCCCTTCATTTTTCAAAAAGAAAGAAAGACATTCCTTAAAATTGGCACATAAATATAAGTGATAACTGATTCTGTTCCATAGCACTTATGCAACTATATTACAAACTTGCATTTGATTTGTAAAAGGGTGCTCATCTCTTTTCACTTGTAAAATTAAATACACAGCTCTAAGCCCAAATATTGGATAAATTCATA
This sequence comes from Omphalea diandra, assembly GCA_949677035.1. Lineage (NCBI taxonomy): Eukaryota > Viridiplantae > Streptophyta > Magnoliopsida > Malpighiales > Euphorbiaceae > Omphalea > Omphalea diandra. The sequence goes on along the minus strand of CATIWR010047849.1, from coordinate 30,255 downwards.
TTGGATGAATTAGAAATGGAACCTTAACCTAAAATGGCTAAGATATTTGCACTAGAATGACATGGCAAAGAAAGAAAGACTGACTGACAAATCTAACATTATAGAATGCAAATGCATGCAATGTAGGTAGTAATTCTCATGCCAAGAGGAAGGAGTAATTCTATGAAGGTAATTACTATCTCTACTCTGCAAATCCATAATATAAATTGTATATCTAAGTCTTAAGGAGTGAAATCTCTTTTGTGGGATCAAAGTTTCCTTTGAATCCCCAGGTCTGAGAGATGCTTCCAAAATCTGAACAAAATCAAGAAACACAAACTAAGAACAAGTCCCCAAACTGCATACGATGTTCCCACACTTCAATATAGTTTCTGTCTCATGCATTGAACTTAACAAGTCCACAGTCCAAAAATTTATTTACACTGTAATAAGGAAAGTAAAGTACACAAATAACAGCTTGATCATGAACACTAATAATGGACACACCTCCCTAATTTTAGGCTAATGACAGTTATAATTATGGAAAAACAAGCATACTATCAGATAAGATTAAGAGAGACATACCATCTGCAAAGTTTTTTGGGCTTCGTAAGTGCTCATTCTCATGGGACGGGTAAGACTCCTCTACTTGACAGGTACAACAGAGCCACCTTCGCATCTTGTCTCTTTTCCTCAAAGCTAAATCGTCTACAGCACGTGGTTTCTCCAATATAAAGTAGCCAGGAGAAGATGCATGTGCCTAAATCACACAAACAAAATGAGGAAAAATAATTTAAGATTAACCCAACACCAAATCTGAATAACTGTATCTTGAAATCAAAATGACAATTCAGTAGTGAGGCAATTATTAATAATTCAGATCAGTTAAAATCCTCGAAATTCAGCAATTATCAAACCATAAAATGTAAAATCATGATTTGCTTGCTTGATTAAATCAATATAGGTATGATGTATCATATAACAAAATGAAACCACCCCACAGTAACAAATCAAATAGAAAAACATTCATAATTACTTTCTTTACTTTCTTTGTTTGAATAAAATTTCAATCAAATTTATTCATATTTCAGTCAATTCAATGAATCAAATACATTCAACTCTACCAAATTATACATGATTAATAAAACAACGAACGAAGAGAGATGCCCATTAATCAAATCATTCAAATTAATGAAATCAAATAGGCTATAATCCATAAACGAATAAACAAATTCTTGCAATCTTAATACATAAAAATTACATAAAGGAAAAGAAACCCATAAATCCTCACCCTGAAATTGGGCTGATGACAACCGTCGGCCATGAAATACCCAAAAAAGAAAAAGAAACAAATTAAAAAGATCACAAAATAAAATCCCAGAAAGAAAACCCTAAGAGAAGCAATCGATCGAAAGAGAAGACAGTGAAAATGAAAGACATGAATCAAAAGATAAAGAATAGGAAACCGAAAATAGAGGAAAAGCGCAAAAAATAATACCTGAGGTTGCCTTTCTCTCTCTAGCGAGCTGGTAATTTGTCTTTTTTTAATTTAAAAAAAAAACAAAATTGATGGTTTTAAAGTGAAGAAGAGAAATTCGGGCTAGAGAGAGAAAAGAGCGACAGAAGAGATTTTAAGTGTTCGTTTGCAGAGAGGAGCAACGACAGAGAGACAACGCGGAAAACTTTTATTTATATCTGTGCCAATTCCTATCATTAACTGTTTCCTTCTTTTTTTTTTTTTTTTTTTTTTTGAAATCTCCTTTTGGTTTTTATTCTTTTTTTTTTTTTATAATAAAAAAATGATGGGGGGACGGAAAGAAAGAGGAGAGAAATTGTTTCGTTTTGGGAGGGGTTCTGGATATAGAATCACACTTGCACTCAAGGACCGGCTGAGGCCTTTTTTTTTTTTTTTAATAATAAAATATTATATCATTAATATTATATATATATATATATATATATATATATATATATATATATATCATTAAAATTATTTTTTAATTAAATTTAAGATATATTTTTACAGTGCATGTAATTTTTTAACCAATTTGAATATTTAAATAAATAAAATTAATATTAATTTACTTATAAATTAAAAATATTCAAAATTTTAGGACTTAAAATTAAATTATTGATTTCTAAATTTATTTAACTCTTTTATTTCTATGAAATTATAAATATAAATTTATGTAATTAATAATTATTTTAAAAAAATATTTTTAAAATATTTTAAAATATATAATCTTAAAAAAGTATACCTTATATATGCACTTTTTCTATATTATTTATTAAAATTAAATTTTAGTTTATATATGAATTAAAGTTAACTAGTCAATATTTGATTTTAAATTATTAATTAATACTAAAAATTAAACGTGTCATAATTGGTTTAACAATAAATATAAAAATTATATATATAAATATATTATAAATTTTTATTTTTATTTTTATTAAAAATATATAAAATATTTATTTAATCAAGTATTAAATAAAATTCATTTATATATTATTGATTAGTCAATCTAATGTATCAAAATAATGTATTTATCAACATTTTTATCTCCTCTTGTTATTATTATTTAGCATATTATTTTTAATACCAGAAATTTAATAAAAAAATTTTTGTTTTTGTCTTTAATTTTTTAAAAATTTAGGATTAAGAGAAAGATGATGATGATACACCATAAAATTATAAATTTACTAATAAAACTGTTAGGGATAGTTTAATAAATGTTAGTATTTTTTACAATGAAAATTTGAGTTTGTGTTAACTTATATTCTTAATAATGATGACATTAATATAAAGAATTATATTTTTTATCATAATATATTCAGATATAAATTATAGCTATAGATTTAAATATTGAAGTACACTTTTTTTTTTCCATTGCGTAATAAGAATTAATTAATATTTTATTATTTATTATACATTAAATGATATATATAAAATTGCATAAAAAAGAAAAGGAACACGATGATAAAATTTATTCAAATTAATAGGTAAATATCAATCTCAAAGTTACTAAATATGAAACTCAAACTTCAGAAATTTATTCATAAAATTATTTTTATCATAATAATCAAATACATAAGCTATTAAAAATATAAACTTTAGACTTGAAGAAAAAATATATTAAATCGTATCAAATTGAAAAAAAAAAAAGTAGCAAAAATACATATGAAACGGGTGTAAAAAAAATCAATTAGTGAGAATTAAAAAGAATATATTCTTAAAGAAAAAGATAAAACAATAGCAACACTTAATATATACTCTACCTAAGTCCTATAAGACTTTATGCGAACTATATATACATATTATCATAAATAAATAAATAAAATGTGCCAACATCTCTATATGTAGAATGTTGCAAAATAATGTTCAAAGCTATAAGATATAGTCATACGAATTAAGCTTCTTATGGGCACTTCCAATCCAATTATGCAGCAAAATCTTTTTTTTTTTTATTGCACAATTTTCAATTACTAAGAAACTGAGAGAATTAAGGTGTAACAACCATTTTCATTTATTAAGCATGACATTCATGTATAAAAATTTATATGCATACAGGTTAATTCATCATTCATACATAATCCAATATATATATTTAATGTACACATATGTTAACTCATTTAATGTTTGTAATTATAAATTGATTTCTAACTAGGTATAAGTACATGACACAAGAAGAGAGAGTTGGGATTCAGCCGATAACTTATATTCTATGTGTCTATATGTAAAACTTTATGCTCCAAAATATCTAAAATTTTATATTTCACTATCTGAAAAAGAAAATCATGATTTGGTGAGTCGCAACTCAATGAATAAAAATAATAATTAAATTATAATGGTACAACCAACAATCAAATATTATTTAGATACATTACATGTATAAGAATTGACTATATAAGTGCAAATGCAATAGATTGATTGATTTTTTCATGACCTTACAAGGCAAATACTACTTCTTAAAATTCATGTGATTCAAGTGACGTTTGATTTTGCTGGCCAGCATATAATATGTTATTCATTTTATCAATAAGATGTGTCATAATAGGACATATTGGCCCCTTTTCCAAGTGACTTGCAAGTGTTTGACAAACCGGTTACAACATCCTTTTTGTTCTATATAAAGTGGCCATTCACAATGATATACCAAGTAATTATTAAGATCATATAATTCTCACTTAACTTGTGTTTATATGTAAAATGTCACAACTGAATCACATATATACATAATATAACACAACCATATCATAAAATCATCACATATATACATTAGAATGCAATTATGGTTTTTACTCACCTTTGATATAACCAACCTTTATGGTAGGTTTGAACCTCTCCTTAGGCTTCCTTCATGTGTTGAGATCCTACCATTTGATACATATATCATCATAAAATCTCAAAATGAGTTTGCATGCATAGTATGCAACTATGGTTATGTTATATGCAAGTGGGTTAAGTATTTAAGTTTATTTTTCTTGAATGGCAGCCTAACCTTACTATATTTTAACTATAATAACTCTTGTTATACTTATCCAAATGACTTAATTCTTTTTTTACATAAACTAGACATATAATGATACAACATATTCAAAATTCAAGTCAATATAAACCTATAGAAAATATGATAAATTTTGAATTCTAACCTATTTTAATATGATCATAGTTTTATCAGGTCTTACAATTTTAGTCATATCTCAGATTGTACAAATCCAATTGAAAAACTAATTTACCAGCAGTTACATAACATATAAAAGAACATTTTTTTTTATGTTTTATATATTGTCTAATTCAATATATAATGTCATCAAAATAAATGATCAATATCAGGGTGAGCATATTTCAACATATTGAGAATCAATCATGATGAAAGAGTAATTTTTCCTCATCCACAATATATTTGGCAAACTTGTTTTGCAGCCATGTGGATTAGACATATCACAATCAAAACCAATATCTTTTTCCATACAACAAATTAAGCAAAATTATTTTATAAACATTTAGAAGGGATATATCCCTACAAATTTTATATTTTGAATTTGGCTAAATTAGTACATAAAGTCATTAAAATATATGAAAACAACCAAACTGAAGAGGTTTTAACAAGTTGTGAACTAGTCCTAATGAAGGAGCCATAGCTCTTCACCCACACCATATTTAATAAAATTATTTTATATGTATTTAGATAAGGTATAAACCTACGAATTTTATGTTTTACACTTTCCTTAATTCCTATTTTAAGATTACAAAATTATGGGTGCAGCAATCTGCTCTAGTAACAAAATCAACACAATCAACTTTTGTTTCTCCTGAGTTTCAAATTCCATATATAAACTCTACCTCAAATTACTCTATAATTCATACTAATCATGCATGTTGAACATGTTATGAGGGATAAATTCATGTGAGAAAAAGATAAAATCACTTACCTCTTTTGCCAAAACTAGAAAAGTTTAGGGTTTCTTCCTAGCTAGCTTAGCTTTTCTTCCTCTTCTTCTGCTTCTTCTTCCTTTCTTTCATCCTTGGCTCTTTTTTTCTTTTTTTGCCCCTCACTTTTTTCCTCTCTAGTTTGCTCTAAAAGGAAGAGAAATTAATTTATATACCTACTTTAATGAGACAAAATCATAGTGACCTACTACTATTGGTTGGAAGTTTAATTTTCCCCTTTTAGTTCATCTTCTTCACTCCTTCATCACCTTTATCCATCTATTAATCTCCATATGCTCCTTATACTTTTAAAAAAGGTTCAAAACACCATTATTTATGATGCTATAACATGCATACAACATAAGATAATTTGCCATGCAATGATACAAATATCACATCTATGTTCAAGTATCCTAAATGCAATGGTGCAAGTGTCACATCATGCTTATCAAATTAACATATCTAAATGCACATTTATCCAATGCATATGTTTATGCAGGATTGGAAATCATTTATGCAATAAATATGTTCATGTGAGAATGCTAATGAATGAAAATAGGGATAATACATAAGGTGTTATATTGGTAGTATTCTAGAGAAGTACGAACTAGTCGATCATCAAAAGATCAAAGGATTTTAGGATCATATATTGGTGTTACATTCATAACCATTGCACAAGTTGTTCAAGTAATATAATAGTGAATAAAGATCTTTTCCTCAAAGATAAATTGCATAATTACCTAAAATTATGGAATATCCTATTATTTAATAAATCAAATTAAGAGAAAATGAACAATTAACTAAAATAGTAAAGAACCAAGTAATAAATGAAATTAAATAAGGAAAATTCTATATAGTATGATTTCTAAAGAATTCGGGGTTCATATAATACCTACCAGTAAACACATCAATTGGTTTTGGTTTTGATCATGAATAAGCTTTTCTTAAAGATACATTTTTCTAATTCTTTCAATATCATCTGTCAAACAATATTGAATATACCCTTAATGAGATTGTGCATACTCTTAAGGCCATAAAACTCAAAAGAAACTCATTAAGTTTCATTAGCAATATTTAAAAATCTCAAAAAGATTAAGCTTATTTTTATGGTTTGAACCCTTAAGTCTAATATATATTAGACTAACTCTAAATTTTCACTTTTGTTGCATCATCTAGAGTCTCAAACATACACATATTTAGCCTTTATACATGTTAGATAATTAAGCATAAATATATTAAATCAAGTCACCCAAAAATGATCTAAACTAAATCCAATTTATATATTGATAAAAGAGTATTAGATTTTCAACATAATTCTTAGGACTAAGAACCTAGATATACATTAACAAAGAAGAAAAAAATTATACCTGAGTATGAGCTTCTCAATTTTGTGGTTGTGGTCAAATGAGTGGAATCTTGTTTGCAACTTTTATCCCTTATCAACTATTGGAGGTTAAAAGGACCAAGGGAAAAGGGGGAGAAGGATTATACATTAGTATAATCCCATCCAATAACACGTGTTTGGATCATCGAGGGATCCTTATAAGGCTTCATAATAATTTAAAACCCTTTTTGAAATCAAGTAGCTAATAGGGGCCAATGTAAAGTGATACTTTGGTATCACTCTTTGACTAAAATTGTCATCTGACTCTAGTCAGAATAAAATTTTAGGTGAGGATGAACTCTGAGTCTAATAGATCAACCCATCTTCATCCCATTAGAGATTGAGTTTGAAAATTAGGTACGAAATAGGAGAAAATGTTAGACACCCTAAAATGCCTAGGCTTTTGGATTTGACCTTCAAGTATCCTTACTTCACAATAATAATTTTAGCCTTGTTGTTTAGTTAATCTATTATAAGTGGCTCTAAACATTTATCTAGCACATTTTCATCCATCCACAACAATCAAATATTACAAACAAACACCATAAGATAAAGGTATATGTATGAACATAAATTGGGGAATCATGCAATTAAACAAATTAATTAAAGCATGCATTGATTAAACCCTTTCAACCAATAAAAATGAACTAAAATTGATCCATAAGTATAGGTCAAATGGAAAGAAAATAAACCCTAAATCTATTCAAGATAAGTAATTAAAAAAGAACCATACTACCTTAACTTTGTCCTTTGGGATACTAAATCATTTGTCCAATGATCCTCATTATTATTTACTTTATTAGAGATTAAGGGGTCTCATTCTACAATTTAAATACACAATTAAACACATAAATTATATAATGAATCAAAACACATATTAATGGCATATATTAGCATCAATGGAAGAGCATAAAAAAGTAAACATGCAAATAGAGACTTAAATGCATTTGGGATGAATATGACGACTAATGTGAGGGCTTATGGGATTTTAGGATCCACTTCCAACCTATCCCAAGAGGGTGGGATCTGTCAAGGGTAATATAAAAAGCACTTATAACCATGAAGACACTAAAATACTAGAAGGCAAATAGATAATCTAAGCACCAAAGAAGTCATAAAGTTCATATGAATAGCATATTAAGAGTCAAGGATAGGATCCTTGGAATATGCATCTTCCCTTGTTTATAGCATTTATCACTATCTATACCACAAAGAGAACAAGAAAGATAAGTTAGCTATGAAAAAGGCTAACCATTCCTCCTCCATGATGGTAGTGATCAAACTAACAAAGCACTATAAACAAACATCGCAAATATCCACTAAAAATGAATCAAAGGGTCATGATTCATTAAGCTCTCCCTATCACTTTTTGGTTATGCTTCCAACATAGTAAGCCCTTTTTGCTTTTGCTCTTTCATTTTTGTCTTTGATTTATTTTATTTTTTTTTTACTTTTTACTTGTCAAGTTTCCTGATTCCCTATATCTACATTCAAACTTTAAGTTACTTCTAAAAAATTGACTTAGTTTATAAGACACACACTTGTAGATTTTTTAAGATTCCTATAATTCCCGATAATTTGCCCAATTTTGGGATGCTCGCATATTTGACTATCACTTTATTTTTATTTATTATTTTTTATTCCTCTACATGCTTGCAAAAATTCAAATTACTACAAAAATAAATTTGGTTCATAAAACATATATCTATAGTCCTTTGTAGTGTTTATTACCTTTAAGAATTTGCTCAATTATTATGATATTTTGTTTATTCATGACTGTTAATTTATTCCTACTTTCTTGTATATGTACATGAACATTTAGATTAGTTTTAAAAAATCAACCTAGCTTATGAAATACATACCTATGAGTTTTTGTGATATTTTGAAGTTCTTTAAAATTTGTCTATCCTATATTATTTTTGTGTGTTTGCCATTATGTTAATGATGAGCCTTTAGCTCATGCTTTTTCCTTAAGTCTACTTGTCTTTATTAAGTGGTTATTTATGCTTCTTTTTATGTTGTTTTTTTTTCTAATGGTGACACTGCCTTTCATAAGAGTGGTGGGTCAATTTCTCTTGTTGGCACTTAGTTTCAATGATTACTATAATGGTTGCGTGACTGGATAGCCATGATTAGTCTCTTGCCCTTTTTTGCCCTGCTACCTGATAATGCTCCTAAGAGTGATAACTCTACTACGTAGTGGCTAGTGGAGAGGTGGATAGATACGACACAGAGTTTTTACCTCCCCCTACTAGAATAGATTATTTTTGCATTTTGGGACTTCACTTGCATGACAAGGATACGATGCTTAGGTATGCCTCTCATCATGATGTTGACATTTATGCTAAGATGTTGCAGTAAGACTATATCCACAACAGGTCAGGGTTTCTCCCTAAGTTAAAAGGGAAGAACGCCTTTGTTCAATTAAGCATTTTGGTGAGCAACCTTGAAGCTACTAAGGATAACCTTAAAGAGGTTGTAGACCATGTGGCATGTAGCTTTCTATTGTATGACATATCGAGGACTTTTTTCTCCACCTCTGGGCACAACATTGAGATCTCTCTATTGCTAACACTGGAGGTTTTGCAATTGGTGAGCTATTGTGACTAGGGGTATGTTGTTATGGCCCATTTGTATGAAAGTTCTCAGAAAGATATTACCATGGGTTCTTATACCTAAACGATGTTAGGTAGGTGTTGGAGGCACGTATTACTCAACTTTATTATGTTCTTTTCTCTTTTTATTTATGTTTTTTAACAACTTTAGTAGGCCTAGTGATAAAACTATGCTTGATAGAGGATGGTAACGCTCTTTCTGATATGGAGTTCTATTATCCCTATTGGGGTTGTGGTGGGACCAGATACGTTTTCCTACACATAAAGTCATCTAATTAGCTCTTATAGTAATTGTGATAGTTAGGATACTCACAATGTGTTTATTGATTATTTTTTACAACTTCAACTTGGTTAGATAAGGCCTTGAGATACCTAGAGTCAGGAGTTAGTAGAGGTTAAGGGGCACTCTTATAAGCATCAGCTTCTCGTGGGTTCTTCCATATAATAGTGGTACCTCAGGGAATGGATGCTCCTATAGAGAGAGGGGGTTGCCCAAATAGCCTCTAATATACATGTTTTAGGGCAACGACTTAAAAGGCACTGAGCTCGATTGTGCCTTAGCAAGCTAACTTAGCGAAGAGCTCATATCGAGTGTTATTAGATAATATAGCTAAAAGGACAATTCTAAGATGATGAGCTTGGGGTACTAAAGCTAGGTCATAAAGGTGTCGTTTAATCCAACACCTACGAAAGGGGAGCCGTAAGATCACTCATACCTTAGAGCTAGTAGGACTAGAGCCAATAGTGGTAGGGGAGTTAGATCTTTTATTAGATAATATGGTAGAGTCCTATCACACTTTCATCACCAGTGCACTGATTACGCTAAAGCTTACACGATCATCATGTTTACCCCTCCTATTATTACCCATGTGAGTTTTCTCGATCTTCTTATACTTGTACTTTATTATTTATTACTTCATTATCCTAACAATGTATGTGTTTGGATCACCTGTATCTAAGTCAAACACTTAGTGGACTTGATTGCAGCTCTTAAAAAGATATATACTTAACATACTTGTGAGCTGCAGGTAAATAAAATTATTTGATGTATGCATGTTTATGCATATGTCGTAACCACCCTAATGTGTTTGTCTTAACCACCGTAACCCTTCATTCTTTTTTATCTTTTAGGAGGAGATCTGCTATAAGGGAGCTTATGGAGGTACCTAAGAGGTTGCTGACCTTTAAGCTAGCCTAGAGTTACCTACTACTGTTGACTTAAAGGATGAGGGGTCTTCCAAGAATGAGGGCTAGGATGTTGCTGCCCATTATCATTTTCTATTCTTATAGTTACTTTCTTTTTTTCATGTAGTACTAATGTATCTACTTATATAGTTTGGATGATTTAAACAACATTTAGACACTATTTGCCCTTTTTATTTCTTGTTATTTTAGTTGTTTGGGCCTTAATGTCCTAATTTATTACTTGCTACATTTACTACTTCATTTATGATAGATTATATTTTCCTTCCAATTGATATGCCTCTGAATTAATGATATGATTTTGCCATTTTAATTTCCCATCTAGAACTTCTTAGAACTGTCTTAAATTGGATATTGGGTGAAAATGCAAGATAAAGTACCATGCTACTATGTCAGCCTTTAATAGTCTATTCAAACCAACAAGTTATCTATGCAAACAATTATACTATTCACAATTATCAAAGACTATTCGTCTTCTTTCCCTTTTTATCCCTCATCACCTTAAATTCTATACCCATTATAACAACTATTTACGTCCCAACCATGTCTAAAGATTTTCTAAAGTTTGTTTATGATTTTAATGTGTCCCATCTTCCATAGGGAAGCTTTAAAGCTCTTCCTTGCCTTTCATCCGTTAGATTTTACTAAAAATTTATTTGGGAGGCTTATGAGTTATAAGACCTATCTACTAATTCTTTCCATTTTAGAGATACTGAGATCTATCCATTGTTTGAAGAGTTTAGTGCCATTTTGGACTGCCATGTTGTTGGTTCCGATAAGATTGCATGTCCTTACTTGGACTACCCTATATCCATAAAATGATGGACCTCTTTGATTTATCATATGTTGAGGTGCCTTTGTATACCTTAGGGAGGAGAAAGTGATGCTCTCTAAGAGTAATGTTATGGCCACACAAGCTCATATTTATCAACCATTTTGATAGATGAGTACCTGGTTTGCAAAGATGGCAATGAGGTTAACTTTCAAGCCTATTAGCTCATAGAGGAGATTGAGATATATCATACCACACTTCCTATAATCTTTGGTTCTATTGTAGGATTAGATAGGGTCACCTTAGGATTAGTGAGTCTTTCTTTAAGAGTTTATTGCTCCTTCAAATGAGCTCTTCCTATAATCTTCCAACAATCTTTTACTATTATTATTTCTTTTATTATCTTTTTATTATTACTATTTTCATTATTTTTTATTCTTTTTTCATTTTCTCTTTTTTATTTTTTATTTTTCACCTTAACTTTTTTTTAGACCATTCTTACAGGTCTTTAATCTAACAAGTTATTCACTTTTGCTTGGGTCTCCTTTTGGGTTTTCAACCTAACAAGTTTTTTTTTTCTTTTTTAGATTTGATTGCAAGAGAGGCTAGGTTTATTGGAAATTCATATTACAGACGTAAGGCTAATGTTCCCATAACATCATTTAGACCATCGCTTATCAAGACCTGCTTCTTTTAAAACTGAGTGGACCGAGTGGTTGTCCTACATATTTGATCATAACATTCACTAAGTGTGCCTATGGTAAGGTTTGACTGGGGTTACCTTGAGGACTTACGGGGGATGTGTGATCATTCCTACTTTGATATCTAACACCTTTTATGAACCTTCTTGAGCTCATCACAAATTTAGAGATTTTCAAGATACTATGACTTTCCTTCCTCCCTTTATAGAGGGGGCCATTACTCAACATTTTTTAGAAAAGATGGACGTCACTAAGGCTGATCACTACATCTACTACTTCTTCACTACTAGGGTTTCCACATTTGATAATTATGATCTCAAGGCATGGTAGTATGATGCATAGAGGCATAAGATGTTAGGATCTTAGAAAAGCTAGCACAATAATGCTCATATGGAGGAAAAACTTCTTTAGCTCAAGTACATGTTTGACAAATGTTGTTTACATTATGATGTCATATTTCCCTTTAGTGCTATACTTGCCATGAGTCATTTCATTTTGCATATTACACATTAAGTTTATGCATGCTTTCTACTTTTAATAATATCACACTAAAATATTTTGTCAATTTTGTTAATCTCAATGTGTTGATTCCCTTCTTTTTATTGTCCATCCCTTATAGTTGCCTTACTGTTTTCTTATTGTCCATTATTTGAGCCTACTCTAAAGTTCCCTTATTGGTTGGTTACTCTCTCTCGCCTTTTACTTTCTTTTTTTCTTTTTCTTCTCTTTTTTTCTTTTGCCCTAACTTTTGCCTAACTCACTCTTTTGGGTTTTTAGCTTAGTAACCTTATTTATTTTTCCTCTTACCTCATATGAAATACTTCTTCAATCAATCTAGATTCACCGGCTCAAGGAACTCATTCCCATCTAAGTCTGACAGCTTCAGCCTCCCCTCCACCTGAGTATATCTGCTTAACCACATAGGGACCTTCCTAATTCGACTTGAACTTCCCTCTAGGATCCTGAGCTTGAGGCCATATTATTTTCAACATCAAATCCCCATTATTATCATGCTCAGTTTGACCCTTATATTGAAAGTGTGTGCCATCCTTTTCTAATAAGATTATATGGTATAAGGAATTTAACCTTTTCTTATCTAGCAAGACTAGCTGGTCATACTTACTTCTTACCTAATGATACTCAAGAACCTTTATTTCAATAAACACTTAAAGGGATTTCATTTCCATTATCACTAGTAGCATCGGTTCCATCCCATACACCAAAGAATAAGGTGACATCCCCATTGATGTCCTAATAGTAGTGTGTATCTTCATAATACAAAGGGTAGCTTTTCAATTAATCTTTATAGGTTTCCACCATTTTGGCTATAATATTCTTAATGTTCTTATTGGGTGCCTCTATGGCTCCATTTACTTGCAGCCTATAGGGTGAGGACTTATGATGCACCACTCCATACTTCTTTAAAACTGTCCTAACCTTAGCCTAAAAATGCACATCATTATATGTCATAATATGATGTAGAATACCCTAGCATGAAATGAGATTTTTCTTTATAAATCTTACCATCTTTTTTACCCCTAACTTTTTAAAGGGCATAACTTTTGCCCACTTTAAAAAGTAATCAATTGCCACCATGATGTATTTGTGTCCTTTGATGGATGTTGGCTTCACTTTTCAAATAATGTTAAGGCCTCATGCAAATAAATCGCTAAGGCAAGATTAAGTTTTGCATTCTACTAGCAGTAAGTAATTGAGGCTTCCATAAACCTAGTACTTATGATAATTTCTCATAATTTTGAAATAATCTTATTCTATAGTAGTCCAATAGTACTCTATTCTTAAGATCTTTCTATCCAAGGCCAAACCATTCATGTGTGGGATGCAAAACCCTATGTGTACCTCTTCTATCACCCCACCAGCTTATTTTTTGCCAGACACCTTAAATGAATCCCATTTGGTATTCGTTTGTTATAAATGACATTGCCACTTTATTTCTCTTCAATGGCTATGAATAGCTTCTTATTTCTAGTCATATGCTTTGAGTACCCACTATCCATATGTCAATCATTATCTTCATTGGTAGCTTTCAAAAATTCCTATAAAATAAAAACAAATCACCTTTGTTTAAGTACCCAAGCATACTTAGGTCCTTAGGGGTTAAGCCTATAAAGATCTTCTAACTTGAGGTGTGTCTTCCTAATGTAGCAAAATATATTTATGTGACCATAATTCATGCAATAATGACATTGGAGTTTAGACTTATGAGTTTTTCTCCTATGCACACTTTGTTATGAGTAGGAGACCTTCTCATACTTTAGTGGTAAGAGTGCATGCAAGTGCATGAATGATGAGGAGTAAAAAAGAATTTTTTGTATGTGTGTGGTTGAGCATGCTTCTTGCTATAAATGCATGCATAATTAGCTCTTTAAGCCTTGGGGAGCCTTTCCTTTGCCCTTAGGCATAGGTGGCTTAATGCTAGGAGCACCTTTCTTCCCAATGACATTAACACTTAAAGTTTAAGGTGTTGATGCTTTAATGAATGTAATGAGAGATGAAGTGGATGAGAAGCCTACACCATGTCCTACTAAAGGAGCTCTTTGACATATAATAAATGTATCCAAGGCTTCCTTCCCTTTGTGAAATTTAGAGATGGAGTTTCTAAGTTCAATAACTTCACCCTTTAAATAATCATTTTCATTTCTCAAGGAGTTAAAAGAGGATAAAGACAGAAAATTCTCTAAAGATTTTTTGAATTCTTCATTAGAAGTCCCCAACTCACTTGCAAGATCATTTAAGGATTTAAATTCATCCTCTAGTTTTGAACATTTTTTCTTATTAAGTTTTCATTTGTGATTTATATTTATCACATCTCAAAGTAAGAGCTTTAAGAAGCTTATCATCCACATCATCAAATGCATCATAATCATTACAAGAGTGTGGAGAAGTACTTACCATATTGAGGAGTCCTCTTGAGCCATGAAACAAAGATTGACCATTTCTTCATCTTCATCTTCCTCACTAGAATTGTCATCCTACGTGACTTTGAAGTTCTTCTTCTTTTCCTTTTCCCCTTTCTTCTTCTTCTTGAGCTTAAGACAATCATATTTGATGTGACCTTGCTTTCCACATTCATAGTAGGTCACTTCATTTTTCTTTTCTTTAAAGTTAGGAGGTGCCTTTTTGAAATTCCTACAATCTTTCCTTCTCTTTATGAAATCCTTGGTCCCTCTTGAAAGCATGACTAACTCTTCTTCATCCTTCTCATTTTTATCACTCTCACTTGAGGCAACTTCTACCTCCTTATCTTTAGTTTAGGATTGAGAGCAAGGGTCTTCTTTTTAGTTTTTCATGTTTATCTCCCTACCCTCTCAATTTCTTTATTTCCTCATCCTTTTTCAAGGCCAACTCATGAGTGAGAAGTTTGCCAATAAGGACATTAGTTTGCACCTTTCCAATTTCTAGATTGGATTCTTGAATACTACAAACTCTAGCACCAAATTTGTCAAGAGGTAAAGACTTAAGAATTTTGGTGTTTACCTCATGATTGGTGAGAATTTTACTAAATTTCTTCATGTTGGTGACAATAGAGAGAAGTCTATTGGTCATATTTGTAATGCTTTTGGTATCCTTCATCATGAAAAGCTCCCACTTCATCACATTCATTTCTAACCTGCTTGATTTCACTAATGTAGTGCCTTCATGATAGTTCTCCAATGCCTTCCATATCCCATAGGCAGTAGGGCAATGTTATACTCTTTCAATCTCCTCTCTTAATAAGGAGCTAAAAAGAATGGCCATTGCCCTTTTGTTCTTCCTGTTTGATCTTTTATGAGCTTCCACTCATTCTTCCATTGGGGTCAATTCTTCAGTACTATTAACCACTTTTATAGAAGGCTTTCATTCTTTTGCTACTTTCATTCTTTTGCTACTATGTCCCATAGATCTACCACATCGCTATCTAAATAAGTCTTCATTTTATACTTCCAATGAGTATAGTCTGTTCCATCAAAGTAGGGCTTTAGATGAGTGTGGATTCCTTTTTATGCCATGGATCTTTTCTCACACAATTAAGGATTTGATTGGGACTAGGCTCTGATACAACTTATTGGCCTTTGAACACCAAGAAAGAGAGTTGAACTAGTGTGAAATTTAAAAATTTAGAGGGAAGGTTTGTTAATAAGGAAATAGAAAAAGTAGGAGAAGAGTATAAGACACAAGATTTTATAGTGGTTTGGGTGTAAACAAACCCGACATCTGCTCCCCAATTCTTTCAATTGAGTATTTCACTATCACTAAATGGTGTTTCTTAAGCTCACACCAAACTTTTATACTTTGTGTTTTAAGACTCACACATAACCTTACACATTATGTTTCAAGGCTCACACACAAACTTGCACTTTGTGTTTTAAGGTTCATACACAATCCAATAAGAGTTTAACAATAATGGCTAACTTTCAAACTTAAATCCTAGTGGTATTTAATGCTCACACCAAACAACAACAACTTACAAACAAAAAATTGAATGTACAAAGGTTAAGAAACAAAATTGCAAGAGTTTTGCTATATTGAATGTTATTCTCATGCATTCGAATCCATTTGGTGGAGTATTTATAGGCAACAACCATCAAAGAGATATTACATACAAAATTATGCCAAAATCTCTAAGGTTTCCTAAGCAGATCTTGCATTAAATGATTGTCAAACAATTTTAGCAATTGTGGCTAGCCATTTATGATTGTGATTTATCATATTACACTAAATTTACTTAATTCGAGGTAGAGAATCCTATATGTATCTAATGGCTAGTCTACATGGCACATAACCATTAGTTCTTCAAGAAAAATAGTCATTATGTCCTTCGAGCCAAAGTGAAATTCACGGTCTCCATTTTACTTTTATTGGACGCAAATGTCACTGCGAATTCTTATATTTATCATGAAAATGTTGCTTAAATAATTCATGATCTCGACCAATATTTCTTGCTTACGAATTTTCATCTTCCAACGGTTCCTTGGGACATTTAGCAAACTCTAGCTGAGGAATTGATTCCCTCTAAGTAAATGCAAAATTCATAATTGCAATGGTGAACGCGATATACACCGTGAATTTGTCTATTTCAAATTGGTTCATCCTTTTCTAAAATAGCGATTACGATATCCTAATTCGTGGCCGCGAATTAAGATGTCACGTGTAATCTTTGAGACTTAAACCTCCATTCAACTTTCAAAGCAAATCTTTGTAAAAATCTGCAAAATTAACACTTGAAATTGAGGTTAGAACATATCAATCTATATTATCAAAATCAAAAGAGAGTTTTGACTTATTATTGACCAACCAAGTCTAACATATTTGAAGAAGATGTCAGACCAGATAAGTGTATGGAAATTACTCATTACCTTCTAAGAGCATAAGAAGGCTATGGTTGAGGCTTGGTTAAGTTTGATTATCTCAAAGGAAGTTACTTCGAAGGACATTATTACATTGGCTATATTTTAGGGTAAAATCACTTTCTCAGACGATGATATGCTGTTAAAAGGAAAGGATCACAACTGACCCTATTCATTCGAGCTAAGGTAAGAGAGAGACACATGTCATATGTGATGGTTAACTATGGGTTTAGGATTAACATCTACCCATTAAAGTGATTGAAGAAGTTGGAATTGTCTGAGAAAGATTTGAAAGTTTTTGACATTGTTATTCGAGCTTATACTGATAATAGGAAACTAGCTTCGAGTGTGCTTAAGACCTTGGTCAAGATAGGCGTAGTGGAGGTAATGGTGGAATTCACAATCTTAGATATCTCAATCACCTTCTTACTATTATTAGAAAGGGTATCACCCAATGGGTGTTATGCCTTCCACCGTCCATTAGAATGTTAAGATTCCTTATAAAGGTGAGATTGTGACTATTTATGCAGAATTTGGGGAAATTGTGTCAACTTTGAGTGTGGTTATTCCATATCTCTAAGGATTTTATGTTGTTAGAGTCACTGATAAATGGGTTGATCCCAAAGCAATAGAGATTATGAAGAACATGAACTTTTTGCCAGGATAAGGGTTAGGAAAGAATTCAATTGGCATATCATAATTTTTAGAGATTCCCACCTAAACCACAAGGAAAAGACTGGGGTATCATGGTAAAGGGTCAGAGCTAAAAGTAAGGGACTTACGCAAACCACTGTCAGATTTTTTTTTTATCAAGGAAGGAGAAGTCATCGGAGAAGTTGAGTGAGGGACCACTGAGAATGAGAAGTCATTGGGCAGTGATATGGATGAACTTGAGAAGGCATTTTTCTAGATAGATATTGGTGAACTGGGATATCAAAATTATCAAGCCTCGTTAGAAGAAGTGGACAACAAGAAGAAGAGAAAGAAAAAGGGTAAATAGAATATAGGAACAAAAGGCAATCAAAAATCCGATCAATCTATGGTTCTGTATGGTTCTCAGTCTATATGGCCATAAAATGATAAAGAGAGGATCACTGATGAACAAAAGGAATAATATATATTGGAGCAGAATTTCTAGGCCGTTGAAAAAGATCACACAAAGAAAGGATCTGACTCGAGAGGATAGAATACACCCTCAATGGATCTAGAATAAGAGCATACTAAGTCGTGTAAGTTCACTGAAGCTATATATATAAGGATAAGATTAGAGGATATTGAGAGCATGATTATGAACTCCATCGAGAAGGTGAGTGGCAAGGAAGTGCAGGGCCTTGTGGCAAAGACTGAGCCCACCATGGTAGATGGCACAACACTTTGGGCAGATTTTATGAAAATTAAGCTGGGGGATGATAAAATGAAGTAGAGTTTTGAGGAAGTTGTCAAGGTTGTTGCTGATACAGAGAATGAGAAAGGGGCAAATTCTATACAAAATATCAATCTTGATACTCTGACTAATAGGGGAAAGGATGATGAAGAAATAAAGGCTCAGGCAGATGAGATTCTTACCAACTTGCCAGATGGAGTTGATTTTCTTAATACTACCAATGTTATTATTTTCAACCTTTTTGAGGATGGTGATGTATTTCTTTCTAAGTTTAAGGTAATGAATGACGAGTTTGCTTAATTGTGTAATGTGTTTCTTAATGGTAGTGTGCATAAGATGCATCATTTAATTAGCATATTTAACATTAATTCTATGCATACCACTACATTGAATCTTGGTACATAAAAAAAGTCAAAGATTTTACTAATTTGCTAATGGTGTTACACTGAAAAAGTGAAGGAGATTCAAATAGCTACTTAGAAAGTACCAAAGGGTTTTTGCCTATACATACAAAGACATGGTAAGGGTTGACAAGCGAATTGCAAAACACAAAATTCTGACCTACCTACATGTGAAACTAGTAAAGCAAAAGCGTCGAAGGATGAGACCTTAATACACCCAACTAGTTAAGGAAAAAGTAGTAAAGCAATTAAATGTAAAGTTTTTAGAAATAATGGACTAACTCAAATGGTTAGCCAATATAACACTAATACTGAAAAAGAATGAAAGAGTGAGGGTATGTGTTGACTATAGGGATCTGAACAAAGCATGCCTAAAGGACAACTTTCCTTTACCACACATAGACATACTGGTTAATAGTATCGCGTCTACTGTTATGTATTCATTTATGGATGGGTTCTTTGGGTATAACTAGATACTCATGGCCATCATGGATAAGGTAAAAATAACTTTTATTACAAAATAAAGGACATATTGCTATAAAATGATGTTGTTTGGGTTAAAAAATGTAGGAGCAACATATCAACAAATGACAACTACCCTGTTACATGACTTAATCCATAAAGAGGTGGAGGTGTATGTAGATAATGTGATGGTAAAGTCGAAAACAAGGGAAAGGCACTTTGAATTTTTGAAAAAGTTTCTAAAGAGAGTTGTAGATTCGAATAAGGTAAAAACTATTCAAGAAATACCTACATCTGAGATAGAGAAAGAGGTATGAGGTTTCCTAAACCATTTATAATGCATTAGCTGCTTCATAGCTAGACTTACTCCCATTTGTAAACTGATCTTCAAGCTGTTAAGGAAGAACCAACTGGTGAAGTAGAATGAACAATGACAAAAAGCCTTTGAGAAGATAAAGGAGTGTCTTACTAACCCACTAGTATTGAAGCCACCAAAACTTGAAAAACCATTGACTTTGTATTTAATAGTAGAAGACAACTCTGTTGATATAATGTTAGCTCAAGAAGATGAAATAGGGAAGGAACATACAGTGTATTACCTCAATAAGAAGTTACTATCTTGTGAAGAAAAGTATAACCAGGTAAAGAAGGCATGTCTGGCATCGGTTTAAGCAATAAAAAAATTAAGACATTATTTTCAATAGTATTTCGTGGAAGTGGTTTCAAAACTTAATCCGATTAAGTACTTACATGATGCCCGTTTCTTAGCTGTAAAGTTGGTGAAGTGGTTAATCTTGTTGACTAAATTCGACATTAAGTATGTAACCAAGAAGGTGATCAAAGAATGGGTGGTCACAGAGTATTTGGCATAACAACCCTTGAAGGAACAAAGGATCGAGAGTATACTTTAATGAACCTATAAATAAGAAAGGTGTAGGTGTAGGGGTAATTTTGATTTTACTAAAAGGAGAGCTCTTCCCTATAGCTAAAAAGCTAGACTATAAGGTGACTAACAATATGGCTGAGTATGAAGCATGTGCACTTGGTTTTGAAATCTTAAAATAGATAAGGGTTAAGATGACAGAGGTGTTTGGAGATTCATTATTAGTCATTTCGTAGACAACGAGTGAATGAGAACTAAAAGAAGAACATTTAGGCCCATATTTAGGGCATATGAATGGATTAGTGTAGAGTTTTCAAAGGGTCACATTTCATCATCTGCTGAGAGAAGAAAATACAATGGTTGATGCCTTAACCACTCTGGTCCCTAATTGGGATGGGCTGAAGATGATGCCTATGAAGTCGTTGATTATGTTTTGATTCAAAGCATTATGTTCTGTGGATAAAGGGGTGATGCAAGTATCAGCAAAGAAGCACTCTTAGTATTTTGAAATACAAAGGTACTTAGAGAATGGCATATACCTCGAAGAAGCTAAAAAGAAGGATAAAGATGTGATTTAAAGGTTGTCTTTACAGTTTATAGTCTACGATGGGGGTAATATACAAGAGAATACCTGACAGAGTTCATTTATAGTGTGTGGCAGAAGAATAGGGTAGCAGGGTCATGATGGAGGTGCATGTAAGAGTTTATGGTCCCCATATGAATGGGAAAATATTAGTGAAGAAAATTATGAGATTGGCGTATTACTGGATTAATATGGAACATGATTGTATTCAAAAGGTTTGAAATTATCATGAATGTCAGGCTTATGGTAACCTCAGCCATTTGCCACCGACCTAGTTATAGAATTTAATCTCACCTTGGTTTTTTGCAGTATGGGGTGATGATGTGATTGGAGAAATCATACATGTTTTTGCAAAGGGGCATAAAATTATTATAGTGGCAATGGACTACTTTTTGGAAGTGACTAGAGGCTAATGCCTTCAATGAGCTGGGGGCAAAAATGATGGCACAATTCATTGAGAAAAAACTCATCTATCACTATAGGGTGTCATACTATATTATCGCAGATAATGGTGTCCATTTCAATGTGAAGGTTAAGGTCATGTTGGAAAAAAACAAAGTAGCTCACCATAAGTTGTTGCCTTACATGCCACAGGCTAACAGAGCAATGAAAGTGATAAATAAGAATGTCAAAAACATCTTGGTGAAGATGGTTGAAATGTATAATGACTAATATAAGAAGTTACCATTTACCTTGTGGGGTTATCAAACTACAACAAGAACATCGACTAGGATGACGTCGCACTTCCTAGTATATAGGATAAAGGCAGTGCTGTCAATTGAGCTAAAAGTGAAGTCTTGACAAGTGTTGGTTGAATTCGATATTCTTGAATGTCGATGGACAAGAAGTAGGTTTAAACAATGGGTTCTGCTATATGAGAAGAGATTAAAGGCCCTGTATCACATCCAATTGTATCAGGCTAGGATGGCTCGCACATTCAATAAAAAGATAAAGACAAGAATAATAAAGGTTGGTGATCTAATGCTAAAGGCAGTCCAACCATAGACTCATGATCCTCAGAGACATTTTAGACAAAATTGGGAAGTCCCCTTCGTGGTCAAATAGATATACTCAGGTGGGTAGTAAAATTAGCAAATATGGATTGGAATGAATTCACTGAGCCAATGAACCTCGACAGGTTAAAAAAGTACTTCATGTGAAGTGTGAGAAAAATGAAATAGCCTACTAAGTCAAAAACCCAAAAGGGCGAGTTAGGCAAAAGTTAGGGAATATATATATATATATATATAAGAGAAAAAAGGGAAAAAGAAGAGAAAATATGTAAGCTCGTTAAGTTGAAAACTCGAAATGATGGCTTAGAAAAAAGTTAGAGCATAAAAATTATTGGCCCTAGGCACCAAGAAGGGGAGTTTGAATTGGTGTATAAAAATTAAAACAAGAAGATAGGAAAAAGAATGAGTAGAAAGTAGACACAAGATTTATAGTGGTTCGGATATAATTGACCCTATGTCTACTCCCCAATTCTTAGCAATTGGGTGTTCCACTATCTAGCAATGGTGTTTTCAAGCTCACACCAAACTTTTACACTTGTGTTTTAAAGGCTCACATAACAACCTTTACACTTGTGTTTTTGAGGCTCACATAATAACCTTTATACTTGTGTTTTTATAGACTCACACAACAAGCTCTCTTAGTGTTTTTATAGGCTCACACTACAACCTTTACAAATGGTGTTTATGCTCATACCAAACAATCTCTATAAGAATAGAAAAGATTGAGTAGCAAAATTGCAAGAGTTTGGTTACGAAGTTATCAATTCTCTTTTTTTACATCTATTTGGTGAGGTATTTGTAGCCTTTACCCACCAAAGAGACGTTACAATAAAACTGGTATAAAATCTTCAAGGTATGATAGACAGATTCTACATTAATTGTTTGTCAGGCTAAAGTCATTGTCGCTACTGCTCATTCACATTTGCAAATTCCAAATTTTCATATGGGAGCCAAAACTTGCAGTGGAAAACCCCATTCGTGTCTAATGGCTATTCCATGTGTCTTCTTATTATTGGTTTGCCAAGAAAATATAGTTGTTGCATTTCTTCTGCTAACAAAAGTAGCAGTCGTGAATTTCTTTGTGTAAGTCGTGACTCAGGACGTGAATTTGTCTGTTAGAAATTGCATCTTCCACTTTATGAATCACAGTCGCTACCAACAAGTTGCCTTTGCATTTTTTGTCTTCCAACTATCACTTGGGACATTTGTCAAGCTTTAGTTATAGACTTGTTTCCCTCTTGAGGCTTTTTGAAAATCGCGGTCGCAACTTTTGACGCTACATAAACTGCAAATTAGTCTGTCACTTTTGGACTCCTTCTTTAGGGTGAGTCGCAGCCGAGAATGGCTCTGTGATTTCGCCTATCTGATTTCTAGTAAGTCTTCATATGGATCGCGGTTGCGAATCTGAGATTGCGATCAGGATTGAGAACTTAACTTGGAGTTTAAGAGCTCTATCCAACTTCACTTGAAAATCCTACTAATTTCTGTAAAACAACACTCAAATAAACCATTAATAATGATCAATCTCCTTTGTCAAGATCAAAAGATTCCTTAGACTTAGGATTAACCCTCCTAGTTTAGCAATCTCCCTTTTTTTGATTTTGACAACTTAGATTAATCCAAAGTTAAAAGATAGATGTAGAAATGTGGAGTTAAATATCCTATTGAATCAATGAACACTTAAGATAAAATTCTAAGTATGACATTCAATTAATTTAAGAGAAATGCCTTAAAAATCCTAAAGTGTGATAGTATGAACCTCCCCCTCAACTTATTCTATGGTTGTAAGTTATTTTTACTTACTCCCTTTTAGTCTTTAAACTTAGATATTTCTTAGTGTCTATCTCTCCCCCTTTGGCAAGATTAAAAAGAGGGTGTTAGAGGAGAATGTGAACAAGCATAAGTATGCATTAGGAGCAATCATGAGAAAGCAAATCATAAAGAAGAATGTATTAATCACATAGAACAAGTATTTGCAAGAAAAACATAACTTTATTTATTGAAAATTGTAGGATCACACATAGTTGTAAAATAAAAAACAATCTAAACAAAGAACTAGAAAAAAAAAAGATTCATAAGCTAGAAACTAGGAGAATCATTATGACCCCCGGAAGTTTCTACTACTTGCTCTTGTGTGGCTCCCTTAGCTTCATCCCCATCCTCAACATCTTCATTGTCATCCTCATCTTGAGTGTCATCAAACTTAATGAAGTCTGAAAGGTGGCAAGGAGGAACTCCTAGTTTCTTTTGAAGATCCACTATATCACTGTAAATATGTGAAAGGAAGAGGAACCTTCTCTTCATCATCCTCGTCAATTTGTCCAATTTGTTATTGATGGTGGTAAGAGACAACTTGGACTTTGGTTTGGGAGGAGGAGGAGGAGGGACAACAATTGTGCCTTCTTCTATGTAGAGCCTCTTCCTCTTAGAGGTTTGTGAACTCTTCATCCGCATTGCATCGAAAGCAACCAAGGTATAAGCGTAAGTATCTGGGTGTATGACTTTGACGTTGATCAAGTAGGTAAGGTCTATAAAGTTTTGGGATGGAAGGAACTTCTTGCTGAGGAATTTTTCTTTTTCTTCATCAAGTGCTCCAATAAATCTATAGATGGCGGTAATGTGAGAGGGCAAGAGAAATTGGCTTTTTGACTTTGTACTCATGTGAATCAATTGATCCATAAGCTATCGGCCGGTTTAGATCGGTTTGTTTTTGATAAGGCAAAACAAAAATGCCAAGTCTTTTTGAGATATGTTCTCATTGCCATCACCTTTTGCATTGATTGAGAAAGTGATGATGCGATGAAGGATCCAAAGGGATAAAAACTTTATGTGTTTGGCTAGTAAGGAGCGAGGGTCATGTTTGGTTTCGATAAAAATCTTTGACCAAAATTAAAAGTAGATTACGTCAAGTATGGAGATGATGAAAAGAATGTGTTATCTGACTTGCAAGTTAAAAAACGATGAAATTTGGTCAAAAGTTATATAAAAAGGGTTGTCAAATGCCCGAAATACTAACCCTTATTGACGTACTGGAGATTCGACTTTTTTGCTTAATTGGATGGTGCACATGAATTCCCGCACCATCTCCTCATAGTCGGGTTCATCTCAAAAGATGAACTTGTTCCATCTAAGACTTGATAGGAACACTCGCACTTCATTGTTGATGTCGAACGTCTCTAAGAGAAACGATGAAGGAATTTTGTTAAGTAGAATTATTTTGGACGTGTTGGCCTTGTACCTTTCCTTTTCCTCTTTGGTCATACCTTTTATTTGTTAGACAGCAAGGGGTCCAAAAGGTTGAGCCTCTACTTTGCCCTTATCTGCTCTAGAAATTTCCTTGGGGGCCATTGCAATCAAGAGAAAAAAAATTGAAAGAAGATTGATGCTTGAAGAGTTTTAGTGTTTGAGAATTGAGATGAAGTGATGAAAAACACTGTTTGAGGGGTCTATATAGCCTTTGAAGAGGCATATCAACGGCCAAAAGAAGAGTTATGAAGGGTTGGAAATGGTTGGTCATCAAATATCATAAATGTCATACAGTTACCTAAATTCACATCTGTGATTTCTTAAGTCGCGACCGCTAGTTCTAGAAAATGTGAGTAATGGACAAATATTCCTTGGGAATACATGCCTTAAAGGTCAGAATTTTGAAAATCTGACAAAATTCACGATGGAGAGGAAATTTTGTGACCACGAATTGATGTTTGACAGCCAGGTGAAATGGACTTGTAATTCGCGACCGTGAAGGAAGAATAGCAACCGCGAATTATGAGTCATCAATGAAAAATAGTTAAGTTTCAAAAAAAAATTTGTGATCCATTTAATTATATTAGCTATAAATATCACAAATCAATATTCATCAATACACATAGCAATATTACAAATAAGATAAAAAATTTTCACTTTAGGGAGCTTCCATCAAGCATTCCCAATTCTCTCTTAATGAAGTTCATCCTTTCTTCATTTAGAGGTTTAATGAAAATATCTGCAATTTGATGATTAATGTCAATAAATTCCAACACAACATCACCTTTTTGCACATGATCTCTAAGAAAATGATGTCTAATATCTATGTGCTTACTTCTAAAATGTTGGATGAGATTCTTAGAGAGATTAATAGCACTTGTGTTATCACATTTAATGGGAATATGATCAACCACTTTGCCAAAATCCTTCAATTGTTGTTTCATCTAAAGAACTTGGGTGCAATAACAAGTTGCCACCACATACTCAGCTTTCGCGGTGGATAAGGCAATCGATACTTATTTTTTACTAAACCAAAAAACTAGGCACTCACCTATAAATTGGCAAATCTCAAAAGTGTTTTTCTATCTAATAAACTGTTTGCATAATCCACATCCGAATACCTTACAAGGCCAAAAGATGATTCCCTAGAATACCATAACCCTAAGTGATTTGTGCCATGCATGTATTTAAAAATCCTTTTAACATCATTTAAGTGAGACTCTTTAGGAGAGTATTGAAACCTAGCACACATGCAAACACTAAACATTATATTCGTCCTAGAAGCAGTAAGATAGAGCAGAGATCTAATCATACCTCGATTCTTTTTCATCTACAACGTTACCTGATTCATCCTTGTCTAGCTTGATGGTACTACTCATTGGAGTTTTAGCTACCTTGCAACCATCCATGCCAAATTTCTTTAATATCTTCTTTGTGTACTTGGCTTGGTTGATGAAGATCCCTTCTTTGGATTGCTTGATTTGTAGACCGAGAAAGAACTTGAGCTCTCCCATCATGCTTATTTCAAATTTCCTAGTCATACACTTAGCAAAATCCTCACAAAGAGATTCATTAGCAGCACCAAAGATAATATCATCAACATAGATTTAAACAATTAATGTATCATGCTTGTGCTTTTTAACAAATAGTGTAGTGTCATTCTTTTTTCAAATCATTTTTTAAGTGAAATGAACAAAGCTTTTCATACCAAGCTCTTGGAGCTTGTTTCAAACCATACAAGGCTTTGTTCAATTTGAAAACATGGTTTGGAAAACAATGAAACTCAAAACCAAGAGGTTGTTCAACATAGACTTCATCCTCTATAATGTCATTCAAAAAGGCACTTTTCACATCCATTTGAAAAATTTTAAAATTCATGTGACATGCAAATGCTAAAAGAATCCTAATAGCCTCTAATCTTGCTATGGAGGTAAAGGTTTCATTATAGTCTATGCCTTTCTCTTGGTTGTATCCCTTAGTAACCAATCTAGCTTTGTTCATCTAACTTGTTCCTAAACACCCACTTACAACCTATGATTGGGTGTTCTTTAGGCCTAGGGATAAGTTCCTATACCTTATTTCTTCTAAATTGGTTGAGTTCTTCTTACATAGCAAGTACCCAACTCTCATCATCAAGAGCCTCATCAATTGATTTTGGTTTAAGTTGAGAAACAAATGCAAGATTATTATCTAAATGATGAAGTTGAGATCTAGCACTTACACACTTAGATGTATCACCTATGATCAAATCCTTGGGGTGATACTTAGAAAATCTTCAATCTTTGGGTAGATCTTGGCTTGGCTCTACTTATTGTTGATGATGTTGGTCTTCATCTACTCTTGATGAATCACCTTCTTCTTTATCTTTATCAATTCTTCTTGTAGAATCATCCAATTCCAGCTTTTCAAGATCACCTACAAGATCATCAACAAAAATACCTTTCCCAAGATCAAGTTTACTAGATTCATCAAAAACAACATTCATAGACTATTCAACTACCATTGAACTTTTGTTAAAAACTCTATATGCCTTGCTATAGGTGGAATAACCTAAGAAGATTACTTCATTGGTCTTAGAATCAAATTTCCCAAGATTATCCTTGGTGTTCAAAATATAGCACTTATAGCCAAATTGTCTAAGTCAATTGTGTAGGTATTGCCTTTCCTTTCACCCTTAAAAATAACCTCATCATTTACTAAAGTGGTGACTCGACATTCCCCTGGATCAAAGGTGACTTTGTTACCTTTATCACACAATTGACTAACACTTAACAAGTTGTGTTGTAAACCACAATTGTCAATTAAGGAACATCCATTCTTACCAATGGTTCCAATGCAAATTGCTTGATTTGGTGGTTGTCACAATCCCCTACAGAATAATAGCAAGTCACCTTTTCTTAGGTATCCAAGCATACTCAGGTCCTTGGGGGTTAGAACATGAAGGGTCCTCTAGTTTGAGGTGAGCCTTGCTAATATAGCAATGAATATTAATGTGTCCAAATCTCATGCAATAATGACATTAGAGTTTAAACTTAAGAGTCTTTCTCCTATGCACAAATTTAGTATGAGTAGGAGGCCTTCTCATACCTTGGTCATGTGAATGCATGCATGAACATGTATGATGAGTAAGAGTAGAAGATTTTTTATGAGAATGACCATGCTTTTTGTTGTACATATAGGCATGGTTAGCTCTTTAAGTCTTGGCTCTAGAGCTTAGAAGAGCCTTTCCTTTGCCCTTAGGCTTAGTGCTAGGAGCACCTTTCTTCCCAATTACCTTTTCTCTTGAGGATTGAGGTTATGAGGACCTAACAAATATAGTTTGAGAAGATGAGGAGGCTTCATTGAAGACTAGATCATGTCTAATTAGTGGAGATCTTTGTGACATAATTAATGTATCCAAGGCTTTTTTTCCTTTATGAAACTTAGAGATTGAGCTTCTAAGCTCAATGACTTCTCCTTTTAGAGTGTCATTCTCCTTTCTAAGTGAAGCCATAAAAGAAGATGAAAGAGAAAGACTATCCACTGATTTTTTGATCTCATCATTAGATGCTCTCAATTCTCTTACAATGTCATTGAAGGATTTATAATCATCCTCTAGTTTTTGACATTTTCTTTTGTAAGATTTCATTTGTGACTTGTATTTGTCACATCTCATGATTAGAGCCTCTAGAAGCTCTTCATCTATCTCATCAAATTCAAAATCAAAATGAGAATGAGAAGAAGTACTTCATTAGTAGAGTCTTCTTGTGCCATGAAGCAAATATTGGCAACTTCTCCCTCTTCCTCTTCTTCACTTAAGCTATCATCCCAAGTGGCTAAAAAGCTCTTCTTCTTCTCCTTGTCCCATCTCTTCTTCTTCTTTAATTTGGGTCATTCATACTTGATGTGGCCTTGCTTGCCACATTCATAGCAAGTGACATCGTTGGATTTCTCTTTTGGACTAGGAGTTGTCTTCTTGAAACCTTTTCTTTCTTTTCTTCTCTTGATCTACTCCTTTGTCCTCCCTAAGAGCATTGTTAGCTTCTCTTCTTCCTTGTCACCTTTCTTCATGAGTTAAGGTGATTTTTGCCTCCTTCTCCTTTATTGAAGACTTAAGAGCTATAGTTCTTCTTTCCTTTTCTTGTTTATCCCCTTGGCCTCTTATCTTCTTCATTTGTTCATCCTTTTGCAAGGCCAACTCATGAGTCAAGAGTTTGCCTATCAACACGTCGATTGGAACCTTTCCAATCTCTAGATTGAACTCTTGTATGCTGCAAACTCTAGCACCAAATTTATCTAGAGGAAGAGTTTTGAGGATTTTTGTGTTTACCTCATAGTTGGTAAGAGCTCTTCCAAATTTCTTCATGTTGGTGACTATGGATAAGAGCCTATTTGTCATGTCTGTAATGCTCTCATTGTCCTTCATCATAAAGAGTTCCCTTTCATTGATATACATCTCTAAACGGCTTGATTTGACTAAAGTTGTGCTTCATGATAGTTCTCTA
This sequence comes from Omphalea diandra, assembly GCA_949677035.1. Classification (NCBI taxonomy): domain Eukaryota; kingdom Viridiplantae; phylum Streptophyta; class Magnoliopsida; order Malpighiales; family Euphorbiaceae; genus Omphalea; species Omphalea diandra. The sequence continues at coordinate 366 of CATIWR010047849.1, read as the reverse complement.
GAGTCTTCCAAATGGCATGTGCAGTTTGACAATGTTGCACTCTTCTAATCTCTTCTCTTGAGAGAGAGCTTAGAAGAATGGCCATTACACTCTTATTTTTGCCATTTGATCTTCGATGATCTTCAACCCATTCTTCTCTTAGGATAAGTTCTTCAATTCCATCCACTACTTTAGTGGGTGGCTTCTATTCTTTGACTATCACATCCTAAAGGTCCATCACATCTGTGTCAAGGTAGATTTCCATTCTATACTTCCAATGAGTATAGTCGAAACCATCAAAGTAAGGCTTAAGGTGTGAGTGGATTCCCTCTTATGCCATGATTGTTTACTCACCAATAAAGGTTTGTTTGAGTGCTTTGGCTCTGA